>BLKR01005982.1:0-67798 GCA_011170035.1 Teleogryllus occipitalis | reverse complement strand
GGAGCGGGGGCGGAGCGGGGCGGAGCGCGGCGGAGCGGGGCGGAGCGGGGCGGAGCGGGGCGGAGCGCGGCGGAGCGGGGCGGAGCGGGCCGGAGCGGGGCGGAGCGGGCCGGAGCGGGGCGGAGCGGGGCGGAGCGGGGCGGAGCGGGGCGGAGCGGGGCGGAGCGGGGCGGAGCGGGGCGGAGCGGCGCGGAGCGGGGCGGAGCGGGGCGGAGCGGGGCGGAGCGGGGCGGAGCGGGGCGGAGCGGGGCGGAGCGGGGCGGAGCGGGGCGGAGCGGGGCGGAGCGGGGCGGAGCTGGGCGGAGCGGGGCGGAGCGGGGCGGAGCGGGGCGGAGCGGGGCGGAGCGGGGCGGAGCGGGGCGGAGCGGGGCGGAGCGGGGCGGAGCGGGGCGGAGCTGACGATGTGGCTCCCAATTTCTAGAAGTCGGCGTAGACATCGACGCCGGTTCCTTCCACGGAAAGTTTTCCACACAGCGTCGCGTGTCGGCGGCGCACCCCCTGCAAGGTCACACGTCAAGCGGTGCCTCGAGGGGAGGTGGAGGTGTCTAGCTGAAAGAAGGTGGAGGTTTGCGCGGGGAGCGAGAAGGCGGAGGGCGGGCGGGCAAGAAGAGAACGCCGCTGGGTTCCAAAGGCAGCAACGGACATGAGTTGCGGAGAAGAGAAATGGAAGGGTGACATGGAAAGCAGAGGGAGGCGAAGCGATGTACAGAAAGCATCGGGCGCCGCCTGGCCTTCGTCGCTCTTCACCACTCTCTCATTCACAATTGGCTTCTCCCAGCTTTCTCTTCTAAAAAATAATTAATCTTTTTTAATCAACAATATTGACGCAGTACCTAATAAACGTATCACAACTTCTTCTCAAATAACAAGGATATTCAAAGGTTTACTTGAAAAAATCAGGACGATATCGAGAGGTTGATGACCTCATTTCAATTTTCTTTCTTATATTTAGGTAGAGATTTTTAGGGTATCATACTCTACACCTAAAGCCAAAACTCTACTCTTGCATTATCTGCTCAAGTAGGAGATAGAGCAGATTGCGTTGGTCATTATGAGTTCGTGCTCCAAGAGATTTTCCCTTGTTTTCCGCAGCTTAATTTTAGAAGAGAACTTAACTATGAGAAATTTGTTATCGTCCTGTACAGAGGTATCTACGATGAAAAAATGATCCACAGGGTGCTTTAGCAGGCCAAGTCGTTGAAGAATGAACATCGCACAGAAGAATGAACATCTCACAAACCTCGGTCACCTCCACCTCTGGTTTGTAGGGTACCCATTAAGAACCCACGTCCCCCAACCATGGGCAGAATTTTCTAATATTCAGATATTAACGAAAATGAAACCTACACAATTATTTTAAGCGTCCCTTGATTTATACATGAAAATGATTCAATTAAAAAATTTGGAACAATTTTTGAGAATGTTCTTTTTATAATTTCCATTCGTTTCAACCAGAAAATACGTGAAAACTAATCGTTTTTTAAAAAGACCTTTTTTAAAGTGCTGATTTTTAGAATAGATTTTATTTGAAGCCAAAATCTCTATCTTCAATAATGTAGTCTTGAAATGTTAACTTTTTGAATTTTCCAAAATACCGAAAGTTCGCCGAAAATGGAACTAGCACCAAATTATTTAGCGTTCCATGATGAACACGTGGAGAAATTTTAAAGAAAATATTTGGTGCTTTTTCGAGAAATATGGTGTAAAAACTTAAAATTTGCAAAATTAAGCGAAAACTACTCGTATTTTCCAAAAAATGTACATGGCATTATTTCAAAATCTATCTTTAAAGCACAGATTTCATTTAGAAAATCTCTCTCTCTCTCTCCCTTTCTCCCTCTCACCCTCTCTCTCTCTCTTCAATATTCTGATTTTAGGAAGACGCCCCCCAAAAATTTAACTTTTGTAATTTTCAAAAAATCAGCGATTTCAACGAAAATGAGATTTCTACCCTTCTCTTAAGCATCATTTAAGCTATCCTAATGGAAACAGAGCTATGAAAAGTATCCTAAAAAATCAAAATATCTTTTTTGATTTTCAATTTCACAAAGCCTCGAGTTCGTTCAGTGATTGGGGAATAGGAAATTCCGCGAAAATCTGCGGAACGATTTAGGCGCTAGGGTTGACCACAGACGAACAGACATTTTGCCTTCAATGGATTTTTCGCCATGAAGGACCCCCAAAAATTGGTTCTGGCCACACCACGTCTTAGAGGAAATAATTTCCTATATACAGGAACATGATTTATGTTTTTTTTCCTTGCAAGGGCCCGACAATAAGAGTTTTTCTGTCGAAAATTGTTGTTTGTCGGGGCACGATTACAATACTTTATCTTCTAAGGAAGTAAGGGTGAGATTGTAAAAGATGATAAATGAAAATTAAGTCTTTGGTTAAAGGTTTCAGATGAAAAAGAGACGCATTTGTTTTTCTTTCCAATATTATCGAAAACAATCAATGAACTATTCAATCAATATTACTATTCAATATCTAAAATACTTTTAAGATCACCTTTCCATCATCATTACACTCAACGTATTGAGAATTCTTAGAAAAGTTTATTAGGTCGTGAAGAGCACATGACACACAGGTAGGGCTTATGAAAGCTACGTGGCCGCAGGAACCTGAGAGACAACAAGCCTCTATCTTCCTTCATTAAATTAAGCACCTAGATTATAGTCAAAATGGTCTCAGAAATGGCTTGGAAATATTTTACTTCACATAGTTTGCTCAAATAATAGAGAATGTATTGTAGGACTACTAATTTATTTCTATCTGTTTCAAGTTTATGAAGATTCAGACATTAACATTCGTCTTAATTGAAAACATGATTTAGATGTTGGAAATTTTTTTATTTAAATCTACTTTCTCTGTTTACATAAATTGAATTCATATACACAATGGTTTTAAAAATACATAATGTAACAAATACACTCAGCTGTGTTCATTTTCTCCATTGGACTTTTGTTCTGCAAGAGTATTGCATGCATTTTATTTTCGGTGCCATTGCAGTTAACAAATGTGTCAGTTCGTACAAGTACGTCTGTTCTGAGCCACGCCCCTTATGACCTCACGACATCACGCACGAGGGTTCGTGTTCACTGCCCTGAAGCAAGAGCATTCCCGCAAGCGATTCATTGTTTCACATACCGCTAAAACATGTGGATAAATGGAACACGTGAGGAATCATCGTATTTAATTGAGTAGAAACACTTAAGCAGTGGTTACGTGAGGAAAGTAAGTCATGACACCGTATATGCATTTTGTTGTAAAATGTGTTGGAATTTTTTTGTTGGCAGGACGCAGGGTTATTTTATGTGAATTACGGAGATCGAGGGTAAAAGCTTCGTTGTCTGCTACGATGTGTACGAGCAAAATCAGCCAAATTGGCCGTACCAAATTGCTAATTTTGCTAAGTTCACTACCTAACTTGTAACTCAACTGCCTTAAGCCGTAGAACCATTTGAGTCACAGCTCGTTTCACAATGCATAACAAACATGCTTCAATAATCCATTTACTTCAGCAATTTGCCAAAAAAGCACAACTACACTTACCTTCATAGCGATATTAATGCTGCAAGAAAATGTCCCGAAGTTTTGACAGATAAGTTTTGTGGGTTCCTAGTACAGGAATGTTTTCTTTTGTCCCATACGTAGGAAATTACTTTCGTTTATATTTGTAGTGTAGTCAGAATTCAGGTTTGCGGGGTCCTGAATGCCGTAAAATAGGTGTTTTACCAATTTTCTAAGCAGAAGCACGTGCAAAGGGAGCCGTCAGATTCCACGAATGGATAGATCTGTTTTACCACTCTGAATGACTCGGCCTGTGTTCGATTACCAGGTGGAGTTTTTAGTCAATTTAGGCAAATGTATAAGTACTATTTCATTAAATTCTATAAAAGTTCGGAAATTGCAAATACTCTAAAATTGCATATTCGAATTTCCTACGCTTCTTTTGCCGAAGAGAGTTTTTCGCGTGATGGCTAAAGAATTAGTTGCAATATTAAGTATAAGTTACAAATATTACGAAAAGTATATAATATTGTACTATTTAGAATTTAGAAAGTATTTCCATTGGATGTTCAATAGATCAAAAGACAATATTGCTACACCTGTAATATGACTTAAACGAGAATTGTTGGTATTCGATCCCTCGCTTTTAAAATGAATCTCGGGTAAGGTTCTAATGATTTCAAGTACGACAAAATGTACGCTAGATCGTCTCAACATTTGATAATACATTTGAATCATTGAACATTAAATTTTATTTTTCACGCTAGAAGGAAGAAATCAAACCAATTCGGAACGATAATATCTTATTCTAACGAGATCTCACGTGTTACCGCCCAGAAAGATCGGACACTGTTAATTGAGGCCGTCATCTGGCGGAAACAAATGAGTCACTCCAGACACTACAAGGGAAAACCTGATAGAAAGATTCCCCACGACCGCGACATGGGAGGATTTCAAAGGAATTCTGGGTCTAATATACCGGTGCGGGACATTATCAAAATGGTCATCTTTTATCTTTCCAGAAGTGCACCGAGCGCATTTATATATTTATCTACGACGATGCGGCAATGTTAGTTCACACTTATGGATACCGTATGGGTTCATTCTTGCTCATAAATGATTTAATAAATTTATTATAACATTAGTATCATAATAACTTCTTTATAACTTTCCTTTTCTAATACAAAAGACTGGCGTTTTTTGAAACAAATGAGTAACGTTAATCTTGCCGTAATATAACTTAACAATTAACGATCATTAACAGTTTGTACTTCTCCTCCATATGACATATACCGTTTTTTACAGTTTTTTGCCGTGAAATAAAAAATTAATCTAGACAAATGTACGAGAAATACACATGAAAGAAGATTCAACGAATCTACTACCGCACACAATTTTGGTATCAGTATTAGTACAAAATTAAGTAATATTAAATTATTTCAATTTCTAAACCCAAGTCACCCATTTTCTGAAAAATACTTAATAAAAGAAAATGAGAGCTATTCCAAAATAAAATATAGTGTTAAAACAGCAGATACTTTCTCGTAATATCTGTAACGGTCACGTGATATTTTAATATTAAAAATTACGTCGTACTATTACTTCAGCCAACAATGAAAAAAAGTAATTCAACGAAGCGCAAGAGGTTCAAAAAACTCACACTCTCTTTAATTTTTTGAACATTTAAACGAAAAGGTCTTTCGGCAAGAAGGATTTTAACCTCAACGCCTGAGACAAGCGTCTTAACATTGAAACGTCGTTTTTTATCAACAATTTTTTGACATCAGGAACTTCTAAAACGTGTACTTCGGCAAAGTATCAACATTGACTTTTGCAACTTTGTAATACTTTCCGAAAATAAAAGTACTTATCTTTAGTATTTCAAAATTTGAAACCAGTTAAATTGCAATATTGCCATTGGATTCGGTACTATGTGATGTGCACTTACAACAAGATTCAAAAAAAGAGGAAAAATGGCGATTCCGAATTCGAACCTGATGGCTTCAATATCAGACTGCAGCAAGCTAATTCAGCTACTCACAACAATGGTTGTATAGTTATATGTTCCGTTGGTACAAAAAGGTTCTCAGGTTTGAACATAATTTTTTTACAACTATTAATATTTTGGTAGAAAAATGTAGTACATAAATGAAATGAATTGAAGTCTACCTGAACACGCGCGATTACATCACACAGAAGGAAGAGCAGTAGAAAAGTTACGTCAGAAAATTCCCATGAATACCCAAAATATTCATGAATATACATTTGTTTTATATTTACCAAGATCTTCTCACATATATACTCGTACATGGATATTGTTTTTGCCTAAAAAAGCAAATCCTGCTATCGACTTTACTTTAATATAATAAATAAATTTCTCAATGGCATCACTGAAATTTTTACATAGAGGAGAGTGAGTCAATCATCTAAGTGATATAATTGAGAGAAACGTGCCATTTATTAATCATAGCTAAGAGAATAAGAAAAAGTGGAGGAAGGTTTGTCGTCTACTAGGATAAAGACGGAAGATTGTGGGAGAAAGTAAATAGGACTGAGCGTACAATTCTTTCTTATGTATAAAGAATGTACAGTTCCAATGTGAAAAAGAAAGAAATGAGTGAAGTAAAGAACAATTTCTTATATATACAATCAAGGCTGTGATAGGGTGTTATAATTTCTCTTGCGCGCCTTCTTGTAGGAGAAAACTGAAGTGCGTGAGTTGCACTTATTTAATTTGTTGAACGTGTTTCCAAACTGTGGCAATCTGGTGTTTCTAAATATCTGGCAAACTGTATTGTACACGTGCGATCGTTTCTTGAACAAATCGTTTAGCAAAAAGTCTCCAAAAGTCATAAATGAGCAAAGTTTCAAATTCTGAAAAAGAGGTAAAGAGGGGACGTTGTGGGGAAGGCGATCGCGTGGCTGGCTTTATCACTTGCGCCCACGCGAGGTGCAGGGCGCAATTTGCATCGGCGGCGGGCCTCGTTCTTGCTAAGCGACCTGTGCGGAGTGAAACGATCGCATCGGGGGAGGGGGAGGGGGCGCCAAGATGAGAGCTCCACGCGCCGAGGCGGCGGCTGAGGCATTGGCGGCAGTGCACGCCCTTGGCACTCTGCAGCCACTCTTTGCAAGGTCGCAAGTTTTCGCAGAAGAAGATGCTAAAGATGGTGAAAGAATATCGACTTAAAAGCAGTTTCTGATACTTAGTCAAATTGCACCAATATATTCATAACGACACCTTTGCGTAGCACGCACAAGGTATTACGCACGAGAGGTAAGGGACGCGAAGGATTTATGGGCGGTGGTAATGTGCAAGCAACATGGGATAAAACGCACGAGCACGTCTTAGGCAGAAAAATATCGTTTAATATTTTCTTGTATTTTAATACTCAAGGGCAGACAGTTTAAATCAATCTTTAACTAAGCACCAAGGCATAGCGGTGAATTATTTCGGACAATATACAATTTAAAAAACATGAGATACTATATAATGTATTATTCCAATTGCCAAAAGTCAGGATAAAGGTCGAATTGTGTGATATTTGGTTAACTTTCTAACTTTAATGTATTGCTTGAGTTCAATATGACAAAATGTGAACATTTTTAATGGAGAAGTGGCATTTAACAACAAAAGTATACAAATAACATTGTTCGATGATCTGAAATTGTTAATCACTTTTCTCCCGAGATAACACCAAATCAATCCATCTTTGGCACTTAGAAAGAAGACATACAGTTTAATAAATAGTGAAGAAACTAAAGACCTCAAGCTCAATTTGATTTAGGGCATACACATAGGGCATGGTGGAGAAGTTTGATCTAATGAGAGATGTGACCCACCTCCATAATTTTAAAAAGTTATCTTTTTACACAGTTCAGTTATATCGACATATCACAACCAAACAGAGGAATGAAACGACACTCACAGATCGCTGCTCATTGTAATTCAACAATCAGCCGTCCTTTGGAACAATCGAAACATACGCCACTTTTTGAGGTTGTCAAATGCATGTAAATAAAAAAATATTTTATTGTAGTAAATCTATATAATAATTACTGGAATAACAAATATCAAAAACAGTAAATAGTAGACCGGTTTCAGAATTTTTCCCCTTGATATTTTCTATTACCTTTATTATGTCTAATACTTTCACATTTTCATATACGTAGTGTCGAGATTTTCACAGAAATATGTTTTGTGGAGTCCATGATACTGAAAATTGTTGGTGAACAACACTAGCACCAAAACTGTACACATAATTTTCCCGAAAATTGACATTGTTCGATCGATCTGGCTGAAATCGGGACGCTGTGATATTTTAATTTTGGAGGCTCTTTTACCTAAAACCCTTAGAATATTTCGAATACCTCCCCAAATTACTCCAATTTTTTGCTCAAATTTGGCAAACTGGAATTACAAATATGCTATAGGTTTTCATTAATGACTCAAAAATTCCTCAAATTGCAAAAGTTCAATTTTTCCTGACATCTTCTGCACTTTAATATTGAGACTCATGCATCTTTCTTGAATAACAAACAGCTTCAATAGTCGTAAATTGTGCTCGTCCTAATTCTCCTTTTAAATTAAAACATGATATCTGAATGTTCCTGTAATGAAAACGTTTATTATAGATTGACCTGAAAGTAGTTCTTTAATTTGTGAGAGCCTAGCCGAGTGTCCGGCCAGGTCGCAAACTTGATGACGTGATTTTCGTCTGGGATTTCCCACCGACCGTATTCTCGCATCGTAGAACAACTTCTCAGAAATTGCCTTTGAAGATTGTGAATACAATATCATGATTTTCCGTGCACGCACACTTTCATCTTTTGTAAAAAAATAATGTAATAAAATAGGGCAAAATCTCAATAGTAGTTTACCTTGCGACCTCTTTAACTCACCATTAAAAGCGAGCAAAAAAGATACATCTCAATCTAAAGCTTCAGAATGCTTAGAACTCCATAAAGTGAAAATACAGCACTAAGATACCGTAACGACTGAGATAATATTCTGTCAGGTAATGACACAGGACGTACGAGAATAGAAGCTGTATTGAACGTTTCTCATACGTCGTCCAGATATACGCAGATAGCAGGAATCATAAACTTAGTATAACGCTGTTCCAAGAAATTACTGTTTTGTAGTAGTCAGGGGTACAACGGGGCGGCAAGAGAACACAGATGGAGACCACGCGGCCCACGCCAGCACCAAAGGCGGTGTCGGGCAACAGGGCGCGGCCACGCCAAAATTTCGGCGAGGTAGAAAGAGTGGTTGTGCATGGGCCAAGAGTAAGGAGGAGAGCGGACGAAGCCTGCGTATACTCCGATTTCAACAGAGTGGCACTTCAAGGTCACGACCTGGAAGAAGCGAGGGCATTTTCATCCAAACGGGAGCTCCAATACCAAAAATTTAAGTCGTAACGAAGCTTCCGTTTAGATGACAAGGTCCCCCTCTCCGAGCAGCTCGTGAGTTTGAAGTGGCGCTGTGTTTACAATATGCTGTATTCGGAATATAATGACGGGGGAGTCGCCGTGGCGACCGCGGGGGACGCAGCGCAGTCTTGAAGAAGGAGGGAAGGCGATGGGAGGGGCGTCTGGGTCGCGCCGAATTCAACGCCGCCTGGACCGGGAGAGGTGACTCAGGGCATTAATTGATGTCACTGCAGTACCCCTGACCGGGAGGTCCTAGGGTCGAATCCCGACTGTGGTAAGATTATCGACACCAGCAAGTCAGCTAGGTCGAATTCTGTCGCTGTCTGGAGGAGAATTTTAGAGGCCGGCTGCTCTGATCCGTAGTTTTCCGTGGCTTCTCCGATCAACACCAGGCGAATGCTGGAGCAGTACTCTAAGAAACGAACCGCGCGCGTTCTTTCCTTCCTTCTCCTTGTCTTATCCTCACCCCTTACACACACTTACACTAACATGTACACTACCACACATGCTGAGAGACTTGTTGGGAGCTTAGAGCTTGTCCCGGCTGGAGCGGTGTCCCACTGGTGAGAGATAGCCGGTAAGGGAAACCCCGCTAGTTGACGGAAGGTCGGCGCCGGATCTCGCCATCCAGCGGAGAAGATCACCGCCACCTCCCGAGGAAAAAAGTACTACACTTACTTGACGCGCCCGGAATCACTAACAACTAAACCGGGAGCGGTAGTTCAGTGCATCAACTGATGTCACTGCAGCGCCTCTGACCGGGAGGTCCTAGGTTCGAGTCCTGACGGCGGCAGGATTTTCGACACTAGCTTTCCACCTAGGTCAAATTCAGTCGCTGTCTGGAGGAGAATGACGGCTGCTCTGATCGGTAGTTTTCCGTCGTTTCTCCGATCAACACCAGGCGAATGCCAGAGCAGTGCCCTACCAAACGGGCCACGGACCGCGCGCGATCTGTCCTTCCTCTTCCTTGTCCTATCCTCTCCCCTTACACACACACATACACTAACATGCACTACACTACCACATATTTCGGGAGACCGGTCGGGAGCTGAGAGCTTGTCCCGGCTGGGGCGGTGCCCCGCTGGTGGGAGAGTCCTGGATAGGGGGAAATCTCCAGTAGCCACCGGGAGGTCGGCGCCGGATCTCGCCATCAAACGGGGGAAGATCACCGCCATCTCCCGAGAAAAAACACGCAGTACACAAACGGGACTAATGACCAAAGCAGTTGACGCGCCCGGAAACACGAAAAAAATCAATCAAACTAACAACCAATCAACCCCATCCGGACGGTGGGGCGCGGTCGGAAGAACCATCACTGCCCAGACACAATTTCGTGGGAATGGAGCGAGAAAGAGAGTCAGAACAGCAGAGTCCCCGGGAGCGAGTGGGCGGCGGCCATGGCGCGCGGAGAAGCGCAAGCAACGCAAGGAGGAAAGACCTGCCTCAGAAGAAACCTTCGAGGAGACGTCGTGTGATTTGGACGCGTTAAACTGCCCTAGATTCGGGAACCGGTGCGATATTCCGACTGGGCCGAGTTTCCTTCAGGCCCCCACCGGGGAAGTGATGGCCCATGATCTGCGTCCACAGCGCGCTTCCCAGAGCGGAAAAGATTTCGTGGGCGCCAACTTCAGCAAAGTGGTGCCATCACGGATGCATGTTGGCGACGCGCGTGTTAGGGCGAACATGTCTCACGAGGGGTTGGGCGAGGGCCACGCTCTGCCAAGCCTCCGCGCGGGACCCACGCAGCAGTGCTCAGCATGCGGTGTGGGAACGGGCCACGGCCACTGCGCTGCAGTGGCCCCTGTGCAGAAAGCCCGCGATGCCCCCCCCCGTCTAAGGGCGCACGACCTCCTCCACTGGCCGCCTCAACGGAACGAAACACGCCGAGAACTCTTATGTGGACGTCTGGAATCAATGTTGCAAGAGGCAATGGCTGCATCAAATGTATGTGTACTGTATTAAAGGTACGTGTTTCATTATGCACCTTAAATCTCTCCCTCCCGCCTTACCATAAAATACATGCCTGTGTCTATGGGGCTCAATTTCGTGGACTTTATAATAATAACTCGTTTCTATGTTTAGTTCTTTGAGGCAAGATAGATTCATTTGAAATGTCTCAATAGCGGAAAGTTGCCTAATTTGGGCCGATTTTTACTTCCTCACCGTTACTTCATAAGAAGGGAAAGTATTGTAATAGTGCGCCGGAAAACGGCCAATTTTCGACAGAAAAACTCTTATAGCCGCGCCCTGGTACCGAAAAAATGGATACTTCTTGTTTCTATGTATAGTAAAATCCTTCTATTAACACGTGGTGTAGCTAGAATGCATTTTTTGTGGGTTACCGAAAAATAGATTGATGGGAAAACATCTGCCTGTATGTCCGTCCGTTCGTCTGTCCGTCCGACTGTCCGTCCATCCGTCTGTCCGTCCATCCGTCCGTCCGTCAGTCCGTCAGTCCGTCAATCCGCCCGTCAGTCCGGCCGTCAGTCCGGCCGTCAGTCCGGCCGGCCGGCCGTCTGTAGTCAACGCTAGTATCTAAACCGTTTTCTCCAATTTTTAGGATTTTTAAATGCATAGGTCTATTTTGATATTTGGGGGTATTTGACATGAAGCCTGAACATCTTAAGGATTCTCTCAAAATTGCTCCATTTTTTTTATTAAAGCATGTTCACGAATGACGCTTAAGAGAATGGTGCGGATCTCATTTTCGTTGAAATATTTGAATTTTCGAAAATTGCAAAAGTTCAAATATTTTCAGCGTCTTCCTACAACTACAATGTTGAAGGTAGTGATACTTTTGCTTAATGAAATCTGTTTTTTAAATACATCTTAAAATGAGTTGATGTGCAAGTGTTCGAAAATATAAGTAGTTTTCGGGTTCTTTTGTTTGAAATATAAGCAAATTTTTCATTTTTTAAATATTTTTTCTCAAAATCTGCTCTAATTTTTTTATTTGCATTTTCTCCTCGTATGTATTAAAGGACTATAAAAAAGTGGTGCTAGTCTCATTTCCGGAAAACTCTGTATTTTCGAAAATTGCAAAATTTTAGCATTGAAAAATTATAAAATTGAAAATATATATTTTTGTCTGAGACAAAGTCTGTTCTAAAAAAATAGCTTTTTATAAAAGGTCATGTACTATTTTTTTTACAGACGAGTAGATGTTACGTAATTTGTGCTTGAAATGGACGCAATTTATAAAAAAATGTATCAATAGTCACTCCCAATATTTTCTTCGGTGTGTTTCCACGGATAGAAGAAGGAACGCCAAAATAATGGCACAGGTCTCCTTTTCGATCAACTCTGAATTTTTGAAAACTGCAAATTTAGAGTGGGAGAAAGAAGGTGCTGTTAAGAACCAGTTGTTATTTTCCTCTCCATTTTCTCAATAACGATTCAATTCAAAGAAAAGTATACCAAACCAATCTACAATCTATGCATTTTCATCACAAATTATAATAGTTTATTAACATTCTATCTGGCAAACAGGAATACAAAAAACTTAAAATCGGTCCAATTGGGATGCCGATGACCTAATTTGTGCTCACATTCTCCTATGTTGGGCCTTAAAAAATGCACAAGTGATAAGAAACAATTTGGAAAAACAATCTGAATATTGGAGATGAAATTAATACAATATATCCAAATGATAAAGAAAAAACCATATTATTGAATTCGTTGCAAGAAATGGCAGATTTCTAGCGAAAATTGTAGTGACTGTTTACTCATTTCCGCACCTTATTCTATGAGGTAATCTTAATATTTTATATAATTTACTACTGCAATTTTTATCTGATAAAACCTTCTGAGAGGTTACGAAAGAAAAGTAAAGAACCAAATGGTGGCTACTTTTATTAGTCTTTTGACCGCAAAACTTCTTGAATACCTTACAAAATCCTATGCCCAGGAAAGTTTCTCCATAAGAGCCTATACTAATTTAAACATATTTTATTTTTAAAAAAATATGCTGAGAAAGCCCAAATATTTTCTTGCCATCTTAAAGAACAGAGATTTTACTTTCATTTCAAGTAGGTACTTTGTGAGGGTTCTTCACAGTCGATAGAACGTACATACGCTACCTTAATCAAATACTTCGAGTTATTTTCTTTTGTTTCTGGAGAAGAAAATAATCTGTTACTTTATCAAGGAGTTTGTAAAAACAAATTTTTAAATCTCGAGCATTCAAACGAGAAATATTCCATGTAATGCTGCCAGGAATTAAAAATTCCTTCACGATATAAACAGTTTGTCAACTTGTCTGTTATTGAGATTTGACTCTACCTTGCTGCCAGAACCATTTTGTGTCTCCAGCCCTACATATACAAGCAGAGGTTTGTAAGAATTGCGTGCCCATCAACAGCACAACTGCTCCATGAAAAGGGACACAAGATATACTTATCACTTGAGACCGATCTCACGCGAGGGACAATGAATCATTCCTGAGTGACAGTTCTTCATTAATTCTGGTCATCCTCGCCAAGTAGGACTTGGCAAAACATCAGAGCGATTCTCGCTTCACTTTAGTAAAATAGGTAGCAGGAACTAGAAAGACATGCTCGAAATGTAGTACATTACTTACGTGTTCTGAGTCTTTCAATTCATTTACAGTAACGTAGAAGAAGACATTGGTGGTACTAGAAAGTTAGGCTACAAAGACTTTGAATGTAGAAATCCTTAAAATTAAGAATTTTTTTGTCGAATTAGGAAGTTTTTAATTTTGTTTGATATATATGCTAACATCCTTCATATGATTAATGACAGCAACTGTTTTTTCTGCTTCTTCCTTTCGCCCTAGATTTACTTAATGAATGAGCGCAATCCATTTGTTAGTACACAAAAGATGCAAGACAACGTTGGCTTAATCTCTACACCCCAAGTAATCCAAGAACCAGTTAACATCCTCTCGAGCTGGTAATGAAAGGGTTTCTCTCTTTTGAATCACGATAATCGTGAAATGTCGTGAGGTGAAATGGCTCTAAGGCTCTCTTCTTGACGTTTCAAGGTCAGTGCGCAAGAGTTCGCAATCAATATGCTACAAAAGACCACAATGTCTGTCACGAGTGCATATAAATCTGCACTACATTCATTCTTATTATTTTCTCATTTTCTTTATTTTTCTAGTACAGTGTGTTATTATGCAGCCGCGTGCGAATAATTATTAATGAAATAAGTTGAATATCGATAATTATCAAAGAAATTTTGCTTTTGCATTACAGGCGGTTTTAGAATGGTGGAGAACCGATAATTCTGTCTATGACGATTACAAGTCCTTTTATCTTCCTCGTATATTAGTATACAAGGAGTTATGTAATGCTGCAAAAAAATTTGTGTTGATATTTTGATGAATATACGTCTTTTGGGGGTCCCTGGTACGGAAAAACATTTCTTCAAACTAGCTGTCTGCCCGACTGTCTGTGACCAGCACTAGGGCTTAAACAGAACGCAGGATTTTTCTAAAAATTGTTATTATCCATAAACCCTGGACAGCCTTGCGTATTTGAAACGGACCTTTATAATTTTTGGAGGTACTACCTTATAAGGTACCTCCATCATTCCCTTACACCATTTTCACTTTTTTTCTAAAAAGAACCTACATTTTTTCTTTAAATATTTTTGCCTGAATAAAGCAAATTTCCCTTAAAAATATGGCATAAAACAGATTTTCATTAAAACTGCTACTACGTACAACGCTTTATTAAAAGTATGAATAGTTTAAGTAACGTACATAATTAAAGGCAATCAAAAACATTTTTCTACAAAACGGCTCCAATTTTTTCTTTCATTTTTTCTCGGATAGAGGAAAGTAAGCTTTTAAAAATGGCGCGGATCCTATTTTCGTTGAATTCTCTGAATTTTCGAAATTTGCACAAATATAATATTTTTGTGCCTTTGAACAACTACATTCTACAACTACATTCGAGATTTCTTCATAATTAAATCTATTCTTCAATATTAAATATTGAAACAATTCCATGTAAAATTTCTCGGTTTTTGATACATGCAAATGCAAATGTTTATATTCCTTCTTAAAGCTCCAAGAATGTTGTTTTATCTCGAAGGTTGGCGGTATCGGGGTAATGTAAATGGTGTGCTCAGCCTAAAAACCTGAATTCAAATTCTGGAATAAAAGTGGTGGTTGGAAACATGTTTGAAAGTTCAAGTAGTTATTCGAGGCGCATCTGGAAAGTAAATTACCGTAGGTCGTCAACAAAAAGAAAACAGAAATTTTGCGAAAATGTGCTCTTGCAGATATTGCACATGTACTATTTTTCACATAATCACCATCAGAATTCAGACTTGCGCCTATCGTCGGGTTAGCGTTTCTATGTCAGCGTCATAGAAGTCTGCCGTTCGAGGTAGGTACAAGTGTTTGACAATCGCCTGCGAATCTGCGTCATTGTGATGTGCATAATGCTGGCCGGACAGGAATTTCTTGAAGTGTAAGAGAGATGGAAATTGTAGAGGGCGAGATCCGGACCATAGGGTGGATAGTCAAATGTATCCTTTCGGAAATGTTGCAGATCTGTTGTTAACTGAGCTTGGGTTGACCGAAGGTATGACCGTATTCACTTCCTACTCTAAAATATAGACTAAATATTTGAAGAGTAAACGAGAAATTTATTGTTAAAAATTATCACTTTGAATCCTCATTTTTACTACTTCTAGATCTTCAAAGGAAATATAGAACGCATAATATTGAGTATCATACAATATCGATTCGAATCATTTGAATAATATTGATTAAATTATATCTATGTTAGTATATACCAGAAATTTTCTCTCTTCCAAAAAATGTTATGTATTTTTCCACGACAAAAGTATGTTTAACGACTGTCACGCGTAATTTTTTATTCAAACTGTTTGTTATTTTGGCCTTTTAATTATTGGAAACAGATATTGAATTACTATTTATTATTACATTAAATAATACTAAAGTTATTCACAAAGTTTAGACCCTATTGTTTGGGGTCTTCCTCAGGTACAATCTCAGTATCGCAGATCAAATGCATATGGGATAAGGCTTGAGATCAACGTCCGTCAGATGGATGTTTCTGTTTCCATCTGATACTTCTGCTTGAGAATAATGGGTTTGTTTCTTTAAGTAACTAATGACTTTGCTACGTTATCCAGCTAACAATAATTGGTATCAAGTTCCTCGCGGACGGAAAGAATTTTATAATCCGAATTTCGTCCTGCAAGAGGTTGTTCCTTTCAGCTTTTACCTCAATAATTCCATCTCCCTGTTATGTAAAGACGTCATGCCGGAACAAAAAAAGATGTTCCATTATTTTTCGCAGACCATTGCTATTTATAGTTCTTTCGAAGACACATCAATCCTCTAAACCTCAATATCAATCATGTTGCCCACATGTTTATTGAGTGCAAAAATGGAACAAAAAGGAGAAAAAGGAAAAAATGAGAAAGAGAATTATCAGATATACGTGTTATCAAATCATTAAATTTACTATTCTTTAAATGTGACAGATCTTTGGAGATAGTTATTTTTTCATAAGAACGATGATATGGTGAAAGCCATACGCACTTCTGGGCAGCGGCGAGAGTGGAGGCTCGTATCAAAGACTTCCTCGTCGTGACAGGTGGACGCCGTTGACTTGCGCTCTAGATACGGCAGTGGGACGATCATGAGTGGCAAATGCTCATTAATGAATGATTGTTGATGAGATAATAGTTCAAACGGGATACGTGGTGGCATGACAGGACAGCCATGCTATAACTTAATAGCGAAAACATCCATGTCTGACGCGGTACTCGAATCTGTAACATTTAGCTCGGCTTCCTTTGTCTCTGCCCGTAGCCACTGAAGCTATCTGAGGTGACAATAATACATGGAAATTATAATTTTTCATTAATACATAGAATACATTTTGAATTGAACGTTATATATTTAAGTCCTAGTGGTACATTTTGAGTAAGCTTGTCGCTTTCTTACATTCTTCAACTGTTTTTAAACAATTATACAAATATGTGTTCATATTTAAATAGTGTCTTATTTGCAAGATCTAGGCATTCTAGGAGTTGTGGAAGTGATATAATATTTTCACACACGGTTTAGGATTGTTTTTGGCCATGACGTGAGCGAGGATTAGGTTGAAATGTCCAACCGTTAATCTTGTGAGGATCACTTTGCTGATGTTGAATTTTGGAAGGGAAAACTTCTTCTGTGATAGATTTTCTAACTAGATCAAATTTTGACGATGTGGATTCTCATTATAAGTTCTAATGCTTAACTATAAGACCATTCAACTCTCTTTTAACATCAAACAGGGCCCCATGGATATGCTTTTCCAGAACTTGACGCATTGTTGCAGATTTAGCAGCCAAATCTGCTTTTTTCATTACCATCAATGACCTTATGGGACGGGGGTCATACCAATTCAAATTAGATTCTATTGGTAATGGGTGTGTTTTGTTTCCTTTTAAAAATAGAGTTGCAGTTTTCACCTGATATGACTGCTTGTGCCTGTAAAACACAACGATTTCTCGACAGCAAGAGCATAAAAGAACCATCCTAGTCTTTTCTCGGGGGTTTTCTCAATCGTAGCAGGCTAGCAATACCGCCTCTAACGCAGTGGGGATGATTTTGCTTGAGCGTGCGTTCAGTGTGAGGATAGAGTTTCGCGCAGCCTCGTGCAGATGCAGAAAACCAGACTTCCAACGCGGCGCGGAAACGCGCTCCCACGCGCAAGCGCAAAGTTTGCCGAAGAGCACAATGCGGCCGTCGTGTCTTCGCCGTGTTGTGCTCGGCGCTCCATTGGTCCGGCTGGGTTGGGCGTCGCGCAAGGGGCAGGGCGCGCCTCGCCCTCGAGAGCGTCTGGCAGCGGCTTACACGGCGGCGCATAATGGACGGCGCTTGTCTGACAGCGCGCGCCCGAGAGGCCGTCGCCGCCGCCGCCGCTCCAACACTTTTCTATTATCTTCGCGTGCAAAGTATGCGCGGGCGCGGGCGCGCGGCGACTGCTCCCGGGGGCTTGCTATGCTAGGCCGCCGGCGCTCGCTCCGCCTCGGCCGCGCGCCCACGCCGCCTGCGCACGGCCGGCGGAGGACGAGCGCGATTATGTTAACAATGCGAATGCGTTGGTGCAATGTTCTTCAGAGTGAAGCGAGAACGTTAAAACAAAAGGTAGTACGTACACGACAAGGTGTATTTGCCTTGCCTAACTATACGGTGATGTTTCCAAGAAAATATTGCTAGGTCGTTAGCGTAAAACCATGTGCGAGAAGGCTGACAACAATACTTCCTGTACAAAATAGAGTTGGGGAAAATCACTCATTAATTTTGAAAAGTGAAATCGTCTTTTATCGGAAGTCTTTTCGCAAAGTTTCGGACGTCACTTTCTCAAATACGTGGCGTAGGAAACGTATAGTAACGATTCATATGTTTGGTAAATACATTTTGTATTTAAATCTTAAATGAAATAGAGTGTGCCTCTTTTTTCTTTATTGACGTTAAAATATTCCCAAAAAATTAGTTAAAATGCTTTTATCTATTTCGGAAAAGATCACATCAACTTTACATCGAAACGTCAATCGATCTCAGAGACTAAACACCCAAAACATCGATTGGGAATCATTTAGGTAAATAATCAGAGCCAAGACACTACGATTCAAAATATTAAACTTACCCCTAGAAATAGAAAAATCTATCACGCAGATAAATGAAATAATAATAATAATAATAATAATAATAATAATAATAATAATAATAAACACAATAAAGCATTAAAAGACAACAAACCCACATATTCTATCAAACCGACAAAAACTAAATTACCCAAAGAAATAATAGAAATAATCAACACACGCAATAAAACTAGAAGGCTATGGAGCAACAATAGAATTCCACAACTGAAAAAAGAATTAAATCGCCTCAAAAATCTAAATAAAAAAATAACCATGCCATCCCTCAACACGACACAAGGTATAAAATATGTCCCACAAGATAAGCCAGAAGCGATAGCAGAACACTTCGTTCAAACATTTAAACCTAAAAATACACCCGTACACCCAGTTCTTCAGGCAATAATTGATTCAAATGGAGCACCAAACTATGACGTCCCTCCGAGAATAAAATTCATTTCACCTACCGAAGCCAAAAACCTAATAAAAATTTGCCCAAAAAGAAAGCATCTGGACATGACCTAATTAGCAACTAAATATTAAAAAACCTACCCATTCCCACAATCGCATATATAAACAACATCTATCATCACTCAGAATAGGCTACTTCCAACAAAATGCATCACTCAGAATGGGCTATTTCCCAATAACTTGGAAAATATCAAATATAATCCTGATCCCTAAACCCAACACTAATCATAGTCTTGAATTGAATTATAGACCAATAACGTCTTCTCCCAACTATTTCAAAAATTTTTGAAAAAATAATTTTAGAAAGACTCAATAATCACTTAACGAAGTCGGAAACCATTCCATATCATCAATTTGGCTTTAGAAACCACATCTCAACGACACACCAATTACTAAGGATAACTAAATGCATTCACATTGCTTTTGAAGAAAAGAAACACACAATAGCAATACTCCTAGATGTATCTCAAGCTTTTGATGGTCTAGCACCCTGGATAGATCTACTAACTCAAAACAATAGGAACATCTAAATGCTTACCAAACATTATCACACAATTTATGCCAGAAAGATCTTTCACAGTAACCATAGACAATCATACCTCCAACCCACGCACAATAGAAGCAGGACTTCCACAACGCTATTCAATCTTAACACAGTAGATATCCCCATCACACATCACACACAACAGCACAGTTCGCTGACGATATGGCAATGTTCATCTGAAGTCACAAGCTGACACACAGAAGAACACAAATTCAACAACATTTAAACAAAATAGACGAATGAACAATAAATTGCAACATAAAACTAAACCCAAATAAATCAAAAACAAAAATATTTTCATTAAGACCATTCTCTGCCCCCTCCCCAGCCATTACTAATAAACAATAGGAATAAACGGAACACCATCAAATACTTAGGACTAAATCGAGATACAATACTGAACTGGGAAAATCACATAAGCATTAAAATACAACAGGCCAATATCAGATTAACTGACCTCAAACCAATACTGAATAAAAACTCCTAACTTTCATTAACAAATGCAATAACACTCTATGAAGCTATCATAAGACCCATAATGGTGTACGCATGTCCCATCTTGACAAATGCCGCACCATCAATGCCGCAAATGCCGCACCGTAAACTAAATGAAAGTAATCGAGAACAGACCCCTCAGAAAAGTCACTACCGCCCCAGGGTTCATTTCAAATTAACAACTTCATAGAGAATTAAACATGAACTCAACCATTTACCAAATAGCACGCCTATATAGAACTGGGTTAAGCATAGTTTAAGATAGTGATAAGTCAACAATACATATGAAAGTGTAAACTGATCTATGTAAAACCCAAATAAGTAATAAATAGAAAAAATAGCAGTCGAGCAAAGAGTCTTTCAAGAAGAAAGCGAAGGCATGCATTTGTTAGACAAGAGGCAACATGAGAAATTCAATGTATATTACAGCACATTTACAGCCTGAAATTCAATCATGCGAACGTCGTTATAGAAATAAAGATGCACACTATAACGTTTGGCATTTGGTTACTGCTGGCGTCTCTCGGGCGCCTCCGTGAGCAAAGCAAAGCCGGAAGCAACTTTCTTCGAGACCTGGTGACATTTCAAGCAGTGCCCTTCTTTCTTCAATCACTCAGTTTGGCTCTGACCTTAAAATAATAGAGCAGAATCTTTTGAACTTAAGGCATTATTTACAAGTGTTAACTGATTCTGAGATGCAAACGCAGTATTCACTTTATCTGTTCCCTCTGGCTAACAATGAATTTTCAATTTTAGAGAGCCAAGAAAAAACAACGAATTTGAGTATATCAACTTTAACGTAACTAAAGACTTTGGTTCTCACCAAAGTCTTTAACGGTTTGCTTCTGACAAAAGTCTGCATTATTGAAATTATTGAAGGCGTTGTCATTGTCAACAATATTGTTGACAATGACAACGCCTTCAATAATTTCAATTATGTGAATGTCAACTACAACTCACCAGTGAATCAAAAGTCTGCATGATTCTCTCCTCTATTTTCTTCTGCTATCCCGAGAAGAAAAGCTCGTATATGGTATCTTTCCACAAAATGTGTGTAGAAACTGGTTTTATTGGCCAGAATAGCATGCATTACCAATTTTGAAGTTTCAAAAAAAGTGTTTCATAGAATCATCACTAATTTTTACGTATCCGTTTCATAATATAGAAATAAGCAATCGTGCCAAAAATCGATCTCGAGGTTTTGTTGGAAATGTACGGTTGGCGGTCCCCGATTCCGAAAAAGCGTACATCTATTCCCTTCGACTATTTCCACGCTTCGAAGAACCATTGTTCAAGTGATTGTTTGCATATTATTATTACTATCCTTTGGTACCTAAAACACTTCCTCTCGCACGTCCAAACGAGGTCACCAGAACACTTTACAAGGTTTCCCCATCCATCACCCAAGTGAGCCAGGGGTCTGTATTTTCTTTCCGTACATTAGGCACAATTGCACACTAGCGCAGCCCGTGAGCTCCTACATTCTGGCCCGGTTTTTAACCGGTAGAGGGCCTAGGTTGGACCCCACTATGGGCCATAGGTCCTAACGAAACGCAACCTGGAGACCAGTATCACAGTTACTGGCGGGAGAGCAGGTACTGGGAAATGATTTGCCCATGTGCAGCGTGCACCTGGCTCACAGCTCTGGCTCCTACATCCGATATCCAGGGGAGAGAAGGTGATGCATGGCGGGGGGGGATCCCATTCTGCCACAGCACATAGGTGAACATCCATACTCAGGAGGAATTCTATCCCACAGTTCTGCTTGCAGAAACCGCCACTGCGTTCTCACTATAATGATCTCGACGGACCGGGCTAGGTAGTTTCGAAAAAGTGTCCTTTTTTAAAAACGTCCTTCTTTCCTTCTGTCCATCCATCCATCTACCTCCAAGAATTAAATTTGTGAAATTCAATGTCACCATTGTAACCAAAAGTCTAATACGTATTAGTCTATAGAATGTATAAAGAAAGGCAACCGTGTTAAAAGACAATTTCTTCCAAAAGCGATAATATTTTCATTTATCTTTCGACCTAATGCTATCAAATATTTATTTACGTCATAAGACAGTGTAACTTCAGTTCTAGCATTTCATAATTGTAGTCATCAACATTGATTTTCGTCGTTTGATCTACAGACCCAAAACTGAGGTGTCCCTCGCTCTGCTTCTAGAAATTTAAATGTTCCCCATTTCTTAAATGTAAGGTAGACTAGTGTTTTTTGTTTTGACATTTTGACCAAAGCTTTCCTAATCTCGCGAATTTCTAAAGACTTTTCAATGCTCCATCCTCCTTGTAGAATATTAATAATAGTTCATTTTCATGTCAGAGTATAAGCAGGAAACACGCTGAAAGGGAATAATTTTGATGGAAACGAATTTTGTTACAGGTTTCATTACAATGATATTAGGCAATATGTCCTTGTGGCTCTTAAAATTAAAAATAAATTAAAAAATTATGCGTTAATTTATGCAATGCCGTAATATGTGTAGAGAAGTATTAGATATTAAAACAAATGGCCTTGGAGATGCCAAAGAGGCGTGCACTGTCACATGTCCTGCTCTTGCGTGTACCGTTTTGGAATGGTGGTGAGCCCCGCCCATGCGGACGAGCCACGAACACTAGTAAAGCGGGGCGGGGCCAGGCGACGCAAAGCAGGGCAGAGCAACGCAGGGTGGAGCAGTGCGGGGCTCCGAAGGGCGGGGCAGGGCGGGGCAGGGCGGGGTGCAGAGTCGCGTGCGCCGTTCCCAGCCTGATGCCGACACCCGCGGCCGGCCGGCTGGTGGCGGTGCATCGATCAGCCAGGCGAGGCGAGGCGAGGCGCGCCGGCCAGCCGCGGGGTCCGGCTCGCGGAGGACCCCGCCCCCCGCCACCCGCCCGGCAACAGGCCTCCCGTTCCTCGCCGCTCTATGCATGGATAGAACGGGTGCGCGGATCATTTGCCCAACGTCCACTCCCCTCATTTCAATATCTACTCCATCAACATTTTCGTCATCTCCTTCTTTCATAATTTAGCATCCATCATCTTCAATACCATCTTGCAACCCTATCGCGAATGATGTGCACCCATCGTGTTACCCGCAGGATAATGAGCTCGAATGGGCGTCAGTCGGTGCAGAATTGGGAATCGCAACCGAAGGGAACCGCCTTCCTGCTTCCTGTAGACCATCTCAGTGAGCGCAAACCCTTCCTCACCATTCGACCGTGGTCCAGTAATTGTCTGGGGGATTTTGTTGCCTCGAGATATTACACTGCAAGAACCGGACAGTAACTTTTTTTCGTGGAAACTCGTGTAATGAACTCACATTTCAAAGAAGCTGAACTAAAACTCTTGAACCCGGGGAGTTCGTGCACGCCTGGATTAAAACCAGTACACGGAAAAGGCGAAGTCGCCAAACAAAGTATCGTAACTCTTGCAAGATATTATATCATGGTCTTGGATATAATTTTGTCCATATCTAATTTTCTGGCTAGCGACATCAGCTATTTTCTAGATACCAAGGAATGCGGCAAAATTGCGTATATTTATGCAATATGCATGACTGCAGTTATTGAAGGAATTAAGGAAAAATCAAGAGTGGCGTCGGAACTAGATACATTCATCTGAAATTTATTTGGGAAATAGAATTCCGAAGGAAATAAAATTTTATTTTATTTTTTCCTCAAATGAGTAAAGAAATGTTTGTATGTCTCCAACCATTATTTTTTTGCGGAAACTACGAATCCGGAAGAAGCAAAATGCAAAGTGCCTGTGTGTGTGTGTGTGTGTGTGTGTGTGTGTGTGTGTGTGTGTGTGTGTGTGTGTGTGTGTGAGGCCTGGCCTAAACGCGCTCTTCGGCGGCCGCCCACGAGCCTGAGAGGGCCTGGTGGGGGAGGGGAATAGCGAAAGGGCGGGCCGAGCGTCCGTGGGAAGTTCTCATAAAATCGCCAGCAAGACAGTTACGATAACAGTCGGCTGCCCCCTGGTCACTCGTCAACGCTGCATTATTAGTAACTATTTCTCTGTGTTTGGTTCTACATTATTCCTGAACATTAGTTTCGTAATGAAATGAACATTAATAAAAACAGACTTAGAGCATGTTTAATGATTCATTAAAATCTTTCTTTTTTCGATTAGCAGGCAGCAACTTCAAAAGCAACAGTCAACGTCGCACACGGTTTTTAACTATTTATGACGTAAAATAAATAAACTTGAAATCACGCTTGGATATACTTGCAAATAAATATAAATTGTAATAATGGGTAATTCAACTTTGTATTAAAGTGAATAGTATTCACTTTTACCTGGTAAATTAGTTTGAGTACAAAGTTGATTATGTATTCAATTATTAATCTGAGATTATTTTCTTAAGTTTCAACAGAAATTCATTCAGGACTACTCGTAGTTCCTTCTGTAGCCGTACAGTACACGCCTTCTTTCTCCCATTCTCCAATTTCCCAGTTCACTTAGTGCCGTCATGAACGGCTGTGCCAAACTTTCACCATTTAAGTAATTTCAAAGCGCATTAATAAGGCACGGTTTCTTCTTTTATCAGAGTAAAGTGATAATCTAATGTAAATTGCGTGGACTCTGTTTCCGAACAAATTCCGAAAAGCTCAACAAGAAACGAAGCACCGGGTTCCCTTGGTAGCGACGGCTGCATTGAAAAAATTCGCATGGTACGAACGTCAGCGCTGTTGTAGAAGGCTACAGTGAACCAGGTATGCGGCCGTTGAACATCCAAGGTGCACCAATTAGCATTATCGAACAACAAGTTTTTCTCTCCCACCAGCGAAAGTAAAACAATTAACATATGGGTAGTCTCCAAAATAGATTTACTTCCTTCAACAACACGTGTATCAATACCAGCAGTTCATCATGAGGGTTCTTCTCTTCCACCGGAGAAAGGACGGTCTCAGCAATATATTTACTTCCTTCAACAACAAGCACACTATTTCCAGCAGTTAGCTCATCAAGTCTCAAACTCCATAATTCTTCGTTTCATCCATTCCTCTGTAAGTCAACGAGCTTCTGCATCACAACTACATGGTGGTAATCAAGAACCGGAAGTTTTTACAGTTTGAGGACAGCTAAATCAAGATATTTGGGTAAAATTGCAAACTTCCAGACTTAGTCTAAGGAAAGAAAGAAAGAAAGAAGGAAAGAAAGACAGAAAGAAAGCCATTAGAACATTGGGAACCCGCTTATCAACAAATAGACACAAATTAAGCTCATCTCTGGTAAACCGTCAAACGCGCCAGAGAAGAAAAACTGAAAATCAATATTACAAACATTTACTCCGAAGAATTAAAAGCTTCTTACTTCTCTGGTAACTTAGAACATGTATTTTGGGCACATCCTTTTTCAATAAAATGATTGACGATTGTCACGCAAATGAAGCTCAGGTTTCAGCAACATCGAAAATTGTTTATCTCTTCATCAGTAGTTTAAAAACCATTAGTCGGTTAAGGATGTGAAATGTACTAGGGTACGACGGAGTATAAAATGAAACTATAAAAGGATTAAACAAGTATTTTCTTGACGCACTCACGGTAATATTTAATTTAATTCTACATCTGAATAATTTCTCAAAAACATGGAAAACCACCATCATTCAACCGTTCTGCAAACCAGGAAAAGACCCTGGATTAAGAAAAGTAAACATCTACCGCTTCCTACTACATTAAACTTTTTTGAATGACTCCTGCGCAATACTCTTAATAAATGACATCAGAAATAAACGAAATTCCCAAAAAACAATTCGCCTTTACACCCACTTACCATTCGCCGTTACACACAGGTTTTAACTGTTTTGACGTAAAAAATAAAAATAAGTAACTGTTTTAGGCCTTTACACCAAACTATTCATACAAGTATCAGCCACTGAGATTAACTGAGCATATTTCCGAGAGCTATCAAAAGAAGCACTCTGTAACTGTATTCTTAGACATTGCGCAGGTGTTTGTCAGAGACAAATGTACACGCATGATTTATGTATAAACTACGTAGTTTGGGAGATTTTGATTTCATCCAAAATTTAATTCATGGTTTTCTCACTCACAGATTTTTCATGGTAAAAGTTAACGACGTATTATCAACCTCTCAGAACATATCAGCAGGCGTGCCGCGGGGCTCCGCAAAAACGTTATTTATAAATCTCGTCCAAATCCATAGTTAGGGTACTGAATTTTCAAAAATTGCTTTTGTCTGTTTAGTATGTACCTAGGTACTCTTATAAGTCGGTTGACGATACAGTTTTCTCAGTATTTTCTGGCAGAAAAAATTGAAACTGGGCGGAAATGTGCGTCCTTAATTAAAACGCTTGACGATAATTGGTTAATGGAGAAAATATTGTATTCTATTACAAGGGAAGCGACAATCCTGCAAATGCTACTCAAACATTTACTCACGCAAATAAACATACACTCGGACAAAAAATGCAAAAGTTTCAAAAACCTAAGAGAAATATAAGAAAAGAATGAACTTAAAAGCATGTCTAAAGAAATGTGGAATCCTCTCGAGAGACGACTTCTACCAGGACGTTTTTAAAGCTATCAGGTGGCGTGTGTAGGGCTTTTAAGGCAGAAATGTTTTGGAGTCTGGCTACCGAAGAAAAGGTGCGGAAGCCTATTTCGTGAAAAAGTGTAAGCAACGTTGAATGCACCTGAAGTGGCACGAAATCCCGTGTTAATGATGGATGTCCAGTCGGAAGCGCAGCAGGCGAGCGGGGCTACCTATTTGACTTGCTGCTCGTGTGGAGCGTTTGGCGTGGAGAAAACATTCAAAGCATGGCATGACCACGTCGCTCTCTTCCAAGAAAAATGAAGCTAGTGCTGCAACAACTGCATGAACTTTCTTGCAATGTTTGTGAGGGATACTTAATATTATAATACTCCTTTAACACGCAAGAATATTTGCAACCCACAAAAAGAAATCGACCACTCTGGGATTGGAACTCAGAAACTTAAACATCAGACAATAACGAAACCATTACACCGACCGGCTAAGCCGGAGTAACAACCTTCTTGATAACGTAATTTTTACAAATTTACTATTTCACTCAAAATTACCAAAAACTTATAAACAACGCAATATTTTCCAGATGTGCAGTTTTGAAGTGCAATTTTTATAGACATAATAATTGCATTTACTTAAGAAGTAATGTAAATACGAGGCAAAACCACGTGTAAAAAAAGTTTTTGTTAAAATCTTACAAATTTATGAGTTACAAACTTATTATTCGAATGTGTGGGTATGCAGACTGCAAGCTTGTGAGTTTTCTCGCGTACTTTGTCGAGGGGAGCACAATTCTATAGTCGTTGAGCGCAGGCAGCCTCTACCAACAAGCAAAGATGCTGCCAAACCGTGCAACGCCCTCGGGCGCAAGAGGAGCAGAGCCTCCCAACCGCAAATCAGCTCGCGGCTATCGAGCGCATTGGATGCGTAAAAATTATTACTCATGACGCAGAGCTACGAACGCCACTCGTGCCCCGCCCGCGGCCGCGGCCCGCCCGCGGCCGCGCCCGCCCGCCCCGGCCCCGCCCCCGCCCCGCCCCCGCCCCGCCCCCGCCCCGCCCCCGCCCCGCCCCCGCCCCGCCCCCGCCCCGCCCCCGCCCCGCCCCTGCCCACGGCCCCGCCAGCCACGCCTCCGCTCCCCGCTCCCGCCTCTCGCGCTCGCATTGGAGGACGCGCGCGCCCCGCTACCATCCAATCAATCTTCGCTGGGAGCCGGATCTGTGACCGCTCGCTTGTTGTGCTGTCCGAGCACGCATGAGAGCGCAGCCTTGGCGCTTCAGGGCGCCTGCGGAAATTCCACAGGCCCGTCAGCGAATGCTTGCTTGCTCGCTTGATTGATTGTTTCGGGTTTCCGGGTGCGTCAACTTCTACGGTATTTAGTCCCGTAAATATAGTGCATGCTTTATCACGGGAGGTGGCTCCTCGTATCCCGCTGGATGGCAAGATTCGGCTCCAAACTACACGTGAGTTTGCGAGGTTTACCCATTCAGGTATCTCCCACCAGTTTGGCACTGCCTCAACCGGGACAAGCGCTAAGCTCCCGACATGTGTGGTAGTGTAGTGCATTGAAGTCAAAGTGTGTGTAAGGGGTAAGATAGGAAGAAGGAAAGATCCTATGCGGTCCGTGGCCCGTTTGTAAGGTCACTGCTCCCGCATTGGCCTCCTATTGATTCGAGAAACCACGTAAAACTACGGATCAAAGCAGCTGACCACTAGAGTGCTCCTCCAGACAGCGGCTGAATTCGACCCAGGAATCGAGCTAGAGTCGAAAATCTTACCACTGTCGGGACTCCAGGGTCCGTCGGGTCCTAGGTTTCGAGTTGCAACGACCGGGAGCGGTAGCTCAGTGCATTAACTGATGTGCGCGCAGAGCGCCTCTGACCGGAAGGTCCTAGGTTCGAGTCTTGACGGCGGCAGGATTTTCGTCACTAGCTTTTCAGCTAGGTCGAATTCAGTCCCTGCCTGGAGGAAAATTCAAGCGGCCGGCTGCTCTGATCGGTAGTTTTCCGTGGTTTCTCCGATCAACACCAGGCGAATGCCGGAGCAATACCATACCAAACGGGCCACGAACCGCGCGCGATCTTTTCTTCCTCTTCCTTGTCCTATCCTCTCCCCTTACACACACACTAACATGCACTACACTACCACATATTCCGGGAGACCAATCGGGGGCTTAGAGCTTGTCCCGGCTGGGGCGGTGCCCCGCTGGTGGGAGAGTCCTGGTTAGGGGAAACCCCACTAGCCGACGGTAAGTCGGCGCCGGATCTCGCCATCCAGTGGGGGAAGGTCACCACCATCTCCCGGAAAAAAACATGCACTACACTAACGGGACTAATGACCAAAGCAGTTGACGTGCCCGGAAACGGGAAAAATCAATCAATCAAGTTGCAACGGTGATGGATTTTCGACATTCACTATACAACTACTCCGATTTAAAGGTAGTGGCACTTCACGGTCACGACCTGGAAGGAGAGGGAACATTGTCATCCAATAGGGAGCTTCAATACCAAAAATTTAAGACGTAACGAAGGTCCCAATTGTATACCAGTTCTTCCCTCTCCATCCAGCTCGTGACCTTGAAGTGCCACTGTGTTTAAATCGGAGTATACATAGCTAGTAGGTCGAATTCAGACGCTGTCTGGAGGAGAATTCTACGGCCCGGCTGCTGGGATCTTTAATTGTCCCGTGGTTTCTTCGATCAATAGCAGGTGAATGGCGGAGCAGTGCCCTAAAAAATATTCCACAGAGCGCGCGCGATCCTTCCTCCCTCATTCTTTACCATCCGTCTCCCATTACACCCACACATTCAGCTACACTATCACGCAAATCGAGAGTTTCGAGCTTGTTCTGACGGGGGTAGTGTCTAGTGAGAATAATCTGTCACAAACCGACGTTTAGGTCGACGTCGGATCTCACCAGTCAGGGGGGAGGAATATCGCTACCTTCCGGGGGGGAAATCGCGACACTAGCGAGACCAATGACCATTCCAAGTGAATGGGCGAAGACATCATCCACAGACTCCACAGTGAAGACGTGCGCCCCGCACCGAGTTGCCTCGCCCTGCGGCGACCACCGTCGCTCGGCGGCCGCCCTCTCCTCGCTCCACGGTGGGCGGAGCGGCGTCCCTTCCACACGCCCCCCCCCCCACGCCCAGACAGCAAGAAGCAGCGGCCTTGGCAGCCGCCGCCGCACACCCGTGCGCTGCGAAGACATGGCTGCATAGCTACAATCATTTTATCTGCACCCTGGCGGATGAGCGCCCCACCGGCGCAGGCCGCCACTTCTCTCGAGACCGAAGTTCCTCACCCCCGCCTCCTGCCGCCCCGCGCCGCGCCGCGCCGCGCCGCGCCGCTGCCCTGCTTTCCAAAGATTCATGCGCGTGGCCCTCCGCCCTCCGCCGCTCACCACACGCGACGCTCCTTCGTGGAAAACTCGCAGAAAAGAAACGAATGGGCGAGCGGAAATATGAATTTACAGTAAGGCTTTCGGGATGCCGTGATTCTTTTCTCCATCATTTCCCATTTCACAAACGTATTTTCTTGTTATTTGTGATGAACAAGTTTCCATGATTTTGACTATATCTTTCATTTCGTCAAGAGAAAAGTGGAAATGTGTAGTTGGTAATACTTTGGAATAGTTAGGTATTCCACATTTTTAGTTGAAAGAAATATTTTGTAATGCGACCATGCACTGTATTTCTCAACATTGTTTTCAAGGCGTCCTTACAATGAAGTTCACTTGTCCCAGGTGAAGTCTCAGGAACAAAATTACAAACGCTTAGGGCATGTAGAAAATCGAAGATGATACCTTCTCGAATAAACACGTGCCGGGAAATCACATATAGCAAACTTATACGTGACAGTTGCTCCTGATTGGTAGTGAACTCGTTTGGCGTAACTGCCAAACTGCAGTGGAAGATAAGTTAATTACCAATCAGGAGTAAGACGTCTGTCCGTCCGTTTGCGAAAAAAATTAGCTGTTTGACCGTTCACACGATTTTCGCCAAAATTGATGTTGCTCAACATCTCTGGCTAAAGTTGGGGCCTCTAGAATTTGAAACGGGTATGTTCATTTTTTAAGGTATTTTACATGAACCTCCAAGGACATTTCCTTCTTTCCTCATATCTTCCTTGTTCTTTCATATATCTCTCTTCTCCTTCTCTACCTTCTTAAATTTCTTCTCCTCCATCTTTTCTTTTCTTATTCTTTTCTAGAATAAGAAAGAAAAAGTCATTCTTTCGTCTGCTTTTAATTCTCCTTCTCCTCCCCTTTCCCGTTTTCGTTCTCTTTTGTCTTCATCTCTTCAATGTCTCAGTTCGAGTTCCGACGGTGGCAGGATTTTCGACACTAGCTTGTCAGCAAGGTCGAACTCCGGTGCCTGAAGAATTCTAGCGGCCGGTTGCTCTGATCGGTAGTTTTCCGTGGTTTCTCCGATTAACGCCTGGCGAATACTGGAGTACCCTAACAAATGGAAAACGGACCGTGGGCGATATTTCCGTCTTTTCCCTTATTCTGTCTTCACCCTTACTTACACTTACATGCCCTACGCTACCTCAGCAGACCAGTAAGGAGCTTAAAGCTTGTCCCGGCTGGGGCGGTGCTCCGCTGGTGGGAGATGCCTGGTTAGGGAAAATCCCCGCAAGCGTACGTAGGTCGGCACCGGATCTCGCCAGTCAGCGGGGGGATATCACAGCCTCCTCCAGCGCTAAAACATGCACTACACTTCATGAACAAATTTTCTTAGCAGTTGATCCACCTGGAATCACTAATCAATCAATCTCAGAGTCCCAGATAAGATTAGTGTGGCATCAAGATTGCAGGAGTAGCTGTAATACGGAGCTCATAGCGCCTCAAGATTGGCGGGCGGTGCCAGAGAGGGCGAGTCAAAGTACCCAGCTAAATTTATCATAGCAAGTGTCATCGCCGTTTTAAAAATGTATCATGTTTTAATCGCATTCTACATCCACGCATAAGTCATTTCATCTCCTGTCATCCTGCATCTCCCGCCTCACCACCGCCTCCGTCGCAACAAAGAATCTTTAGTTAGCAGCATCCCCGCAATAGAACTATTCAAAACCATGAGGACCATTAAATGCTAATTATACTCTAATTAAAAGCCTTCAACTTTAATAAATTTTTGCTCTTATATTTTAAATTCGTGTGTAGTTGAATGCTGAAGAATAAGATTTATTATAGGAATTATATTCAGAACATTAGAGATTTTCAATTGAAAAGCAGCAACAAGTGTTCTTACGGACTAACATTTACAGATATTATAAAACGTCAGAAAAAAATCAGGGCACCTTCCCTTAATTAAAGTTTTTACAAGAAAAACACGTAAGCAATTATATTCAACAAATTCCTCTTTTTTATTGAAGAACCTTTTGATGCCTTCCTTGGTGCAAACTTCGATTTTTGAATAGGTACTGCTAGCTTTTCACTAAAACTGGCAGCACTCATGGTTTCAAAAAAAATTAAAGGATCGTAAATTTCTTGAATACAGCACCTGATTCCGATTTAATTAGCATTTTACTTTCCATATAGTTGGTAGTGTTTTATTGTAAGGGTGGCGCTATCCTTAGGTTGCTCACCGTCTTCCATCACCTACGCCACCGCCACCACGGCACCCCGCGTGGCCTCGGGGGCTCTCCCAACGTCAAGGAGCTGGACGGGGCGGGGGCGGGGGCGGGGCGGAAAGGAGCTGTGGGTCTGAGCGGCTGCCGTTGGCGCCGCGGGGCCTTTCACGACCTCTCGTCGGCGGCAGCGCCGGCTCCTCTACCACTCAGCCCCTCCTCCACGCCCCCTCCTCCCGCTCCACCTCTCCACTGCCCCTCACCCTCCACCCCCGCCCCATCCCTCCGCCACTTCTCCCTCCCCCTCCCCTCTTCCTCCCTCTTCCTCACCGCATGTCCGCCCTTCCACTCTGCTCCTCCACCCCAGCCAATCCGCCTCCCCTCCCGACCGGCCCCCATTCATCCCTCTACCCTTCCGTCCCTCCATCCTTCTGTCCCTCCACCCTGCTTTCCCTCCACCCTTCCGTCCCTCTATCCTTCCGCTCCTCCACCCTTCTTTCCCTCCACTCTTCCGTCCCTCCACCCTTCCGTCACTCCACCCTTCCGTCCCTCCACCCTTCCGTCCCTCCATCCTTCCGTCCCTCCACCCTGCTTACCCTCCACCCTTCCGTCCCTCCATCCTTCCGCTCGTCCACCCTTCCGTTTCTCTACCCTTCTTTCCCTCCACCCTTCCGTTCCTCCACCCTTCCTTCCCTCCGACTTCCACTCTTTTCTACCCTTCCATCCCTTCACCCTTCTTTCCTTCCACCCTTCCGCTTCCCGCTCGCTCGCTCCTCAACCCCACTGCTTCTCCGCCTCATCCTCCCCGCGACTCCTTCATCCCCCCTTTGCTCCTCCGCCCCGCGCCCCACCGCCAGCAACAGGGGCCAACAGCCTCGCCCCTCGTCCCCGCGGCGCCCTCGCGGCTCAGCGCCTCCGCACCCGCCTCTCGGGACCTTCGGGGCAGATTTGTGGCTCGGGGCGGCCCCGGGCGCCTCTGCAAAAGAGGCTTGGCCCATTTGCTTTCGCATCAGGCGGGGGGAGGCAGGGTATGGAATTGCATGCTCAGAAAGGGCTCTTGGGACTTCATACGTAAATTCAGCGGCCATGCAGTTGACGATGATGAAAATTGACTCATGAAAATTGAATGGAAAAACAAATGGCTAACCACTGGCCTATGAAATTCCATTGAAGCCGTCTCTCCTACGTCGTACTTATCGAATCATCTGTGGAATTTTACATATGTGAATAATGTGATTAAAATAACGGTTATTTTTATTTTTTATGTATTTTACGTCAAAAACAGTTAAAAACTGTATGTAACGTGCTACGAGGAGAACTGAATTCTGTGCACGATTTCATAATTCTGTGATTCCTACCCTAAACCATATACTACTTGAATTTTGAATACAGAAAGAAATGAGCGTTTTTTGCAAGGATTGTTGACAAAAAAATTGTTCCGATGTAATAAAATCTATTTTCAACGGTAAATCAGCAATAAATTTGGGCTCTTATCCCTCATCATATCCTTCGTGAAGTAATAATACTTCCAGCCGAGACAACATGAAGGATGATATTTTGAATAACTATATTTCCCACTAGAAGATGTGCTCAGATAAAGAAGTGACATGTATGTCCAGAAGCAAAACAAGGGATCATCTCAGCATTTGCTCAAAGGATCAGGGAAACTGGACGAAAAATCTGATCGTGATGATTGACCTAGACGCTGCGGTAAAATACTTGTTACAGGTTGTTTAGAATTATACAGTCCAAATGGTAAATAATACATTAAATATCACTGTTAATATTAAGGTTACTTTCTTTGTGATGTTCAATGTACTCTCTAATTGTAAAGAAACAGTTATGCAGTAGAAATGATTTTACTTGGGATTTAAACTTTTCTATCGAATTTAAACGTTTAATATCATCTGGCAAAGTGTTGTAAAATAATGTACATGTACTGTATCTGATTTTCTTGTTGTAAGCTTTTTATACTATCGCCTGATGAATATGATTACTACGTCGAGTTATAGTTACAGATATCGGCGTTTTCTGAAATTATATTCCCGCACTTAAGCGAATAAGTTTTGACAAAAACTACTGATTCCTAAATCAACACACAAGGTAACGGAAAAATTCCTAGATTAATAAAGAGAGGCTTACTAGAAGCACGTGGGTGAGATTTGCTTATTATTCGTACAACTCTTTTTTGTAATCTAAAAGTCTGGCAGCTATAAGATGCATTTTCCCAGAATATTATGCCATATTTCAGGCATAAATGAACATTCGCGAAATATACACAACAAGCTGTATGAAGGCTGACTGAATCTGAAGGAATTCTGAGCCCGTAGCGTAATGAACTTAACTGTGTGTTCAATTCATTTAAATGGACGTTCCATTTGGGGTTTGACTGAATTGAGAGACCTAAAATTTTGTTGCAGTTAATCAATCAGTCAATGGTACACCGTTCATTTTCAATGGAGCACAGAATTGTTTATTTGAAACGGAAAACTGCATTCAAACCGTTTTCTTTTCATTTACTGTTAATTTTTATTTCGGAACCAATTTCAAACATCTGATATTGCACTATTTACGGTTTCTTTATTGCAAAGAATGTTCGTATCATCCGGAAAGAGAACTGTTCTTCCGTTTCGAATCGTCAAGGGCATATCGTTTACGTATAGTAGGAAGAGAATTGGGCCTAAAATCGATACCTGAGGGACTCCACGAGCAATTGGCAAAGAGTCGGAAAGGTGTGTACATAATGTTCCATCATTCCAGTAAGGAATTTCTACTCTCTAAGATCGTTGTTGAAGGTACGAACATAACCAGTCTACAACAATACCACGGATTTCATATAAAGTTAATTTTGAAATTAAAATGTGATCAATGACGTCAAAAGCTTTTGAAAGATCTAAAATTAATCCAATATGCCAATCCAAGTCGGCAATCTGAAAGCGCGCTGTGTTTACTGAGAAAGGTTTCCATTCGTACGTAAAAAGTCACTCTAATCTTGTTGAAAAAACTGACAAAGGAGAAATTGGCCGATAATTTTGAATTTCATTTTTATTGCCTTTTTTAAAGAGAGGATTAATCTAAGCTGTTTGAAAAATTTCTGGAAAAGTTCCGGTTCATAAGGATGCCTTAAATATGTGAGTTAACGGGTGTATACTGGCAGGCAGGTCCTTAACAAACAATCCGGAAATTCATCTAAACCGGCCGAATATTTATTTTTTAGTTTACCGATTATTTTCAGAATTTCATTCGAAGGCGTTTCGGGAACGAACATCCGTGTCTAAAATTTTTGGGGAAACGTCTGATGTTGAATTTTGTGGCTTTCTAAGCTACCCGTCACACATTCCAACTTAACAAATAGTGTTGAAATGTTAGTTCTGATGGTTTTCTCTCATCATCTATTTGCAAGGCATTAAAGGTCTGGAATCTATATTTTTGATAAGCATTTGCAGCTAATCCTTCGTAGCGTGTAAAGTGTTGTAGATTGAGATTTTAATTTGATATTTTCTGACTGTAGTGTAAAAACTTGTGTCGATTATTCCATCACGCCTAATTACTTTAGACTACTGACACCTTTGGTGGATCCGGCAGCGCTTTGCAAACCGTGTCAGAATGTGTGTTCACGGACTCCTATGAACGGGAAATTCATTTTTTTTAATAATGCACATTGCGATATGTACAAAATGGCGACGATATTTTTAATTACGGAATATTCATTATGGTGCTTATCGATTGGAACAAATGTTACGGGTCGCAGTATCTTTATTTGCAACGATTTTAAACGAAATTAAGTTGTTTTACTACTTTTTTTTAAAAATTTCACTCAACCGTTCATCAATTAGAATTGTATTTCGCGCAAAGACCATCAGCCACTTTCATTGCACTCCGAGTTAGGAATTGAGTCAGTTTTCGGGTTCTAAGATGTTCCTGAAGTAACATTATACACATCTTTTTGTACATTTTCGCTCAACTATTGCTCATTAATTGACCGCCAGTTCTTTTATGCTATCAATAGCCAACCTGACCATGCGCTCTTCAAAACAGTACATGAAACGATCTCACGCAATATCTCCATTGAAGGGAGTTCTGAATGCTTTTGATTTTGAAAAAATAAACTAAAGAAGCATAAGAACGTATGAGACCCTTTTTGTCTTAATACGCTCCGGTACCGCAGGATGCGTTTGGGACTACCTTCTTTCCACAAAAGGCGGCCGGTCCGCGTGTCCTACTTTCATGTACGACGTTTTCATTTCACCCCACGATACCCTACAACCGAGGAAAAATACCCAGAAGTTATAACTCAATCAAAAATGCATGTCCCAGAAGCGCCTTCATATCAAATTTTCTAATCTGGACAGTAGTTTCTGAAGTGTTCAGTGAGTCTCCTTTCCCTAAAGAATAGAGCGGGCACATTGAGTAAGTCCCACCGCCGGGCGCGCGTTGCATTTCGTGCAGCACAGAGATTTTTGAATTTCGCCGTTAACTGGCATCGTGCCTTCGAACTTCTCTTACTGCACGGTCTACGAGACCGAGGAAGTTTTCGCGAGATTATTTTCGATGTTTCATTGCATGTTGATTTAACATTTTTCTCACAGTAAGAGTGGTATAATAAAGAAGAAAATAAAACGGGTTGTTAATAAAAATAATTATAAAAAAATACATAGATTAAATAGTTAGGAACATAGATTAAAAGGATGTAGATAGGAACATAGATTAAAAGATTGAAAGGATGATTAAATTTTTTCACAACCGCCACATATTTCACAGCCTTTCAATATTGAAAATTGAAGGACCTAGAGGGTGGAACGCGTATTAATGGCGTCTCGTGTTTAGTGATGATTCCAAGTTCTGCCTTGGGGCTAACGATAGCCGTGTCCATGGGCCAGATGAACGACATTTACAAAGTAAATGTTACGCCTAAAAACCAAAATATGGCTCAGTAACCGGTTAAATCTCACATTAGCCAGCATGAAACGATGGAAAGATGTACGGGTGACGAATGGAATATTTCGGAATTCGTCCGACTAATGTTGCCATTATCCACAAGACCCATGCTAAAGAAACAGAGTTCGTCCTAGTGTAAAGCATCTTGTACATTCATGTGAAGTATTTGGGGATAAAAGCGTATAGGATACCATGTGTTGCACAGACTCAAGATTGTTATATGCAAATCGGTTGGCAAAAGGCAAAAGGTTGAGGCCTCGTCAACACGCAGTATCAACTGAGATACAATGCGACCTCCTCAAACGACTACGTCGATTACGGGGTCACCTACAATAACGGCGAAATTTTGCATTTTTTCCATGAGACACGTAAATACTTTCTCTTTTAAAGTCACTTGATTCTCAGGATAGAGGTCAGGTACATTCTGCGCATGAACTTACATCACACGGTAACAACTTACTGAAAATTTACAAGTTGTGAATTGTAACACTATAAAAAGCGACGCTCGTTTCCACCTGTATTCATAATTCACATTGTATATTGATTAAGACAGAGCGTAGAATTAAAAAAAAAAAGGGCACAGAATGCACTTCTACCCATAGTACGTCACACACTGTTTTAACTGGTTTTGACGTTAAATAAATAAATAAATAAATAAATAAATAAATAAATAAATCGGAAAAGGAAGAAATTACCATAGATTCAGTATCCTTATGATTTAAGGCGCAATGTCAATTTAGCTAAAAAATGATATCTAGAGTTTCTTGCCAGACGTGGTAAATATTTTCTATCTTAACGTGACTAGTACATGACATTGGATTCCCGAGTTTGTCGTCAGCTACACCATTCCTTTACCTTTTGCACTCACGCGTTTTTTACGTCCCCCCGTCTGTCTTTGAGCATCTCTCTTCATAGCACACAAAGCATGACAGCCCACTTATTTCCTTGAATTTCTCTCCCGTCGCTCCTCCAGCCCCGCACTACTCAGACCTCTACTCTCTGCCTCTTCATCTCGACACTTCCGCTCCTCCCCCTGACAACCTTCTCTCAACTTGTTTGACTCTTTTCTTTCGTCGGACCCCTTCCCTCTTTGCAGTACTCTTCCCTCTCCTCACGTCTCTCACCTCGCCTTCTTGCCCCTCAGCTTCTTCACTTCGTCAAACATAACCTCGTTTTTTAACGAAGGCTCGCCTTCATTTGGAGAGAAGTCTAAAGCGGCCTGCTCTTTATTTCGTTTTCTACTATCACTCTCTTTAATACAGCAAGTGTGCTATTCTGCATAACCTTCCTCAACTCGGTATCTGACAGATTTTTCTTTACATATACGCAATCGTTCGGGGCGATAAGTGTCAAACGTTCCCCGTAGTTTATTTTAAATAAAGATAACTAAGAAATTGCCTGCCCAGTGCCCAATTTTGAAAATGCTTGACATACTCAACCATATAGATACTCAATCCTATATTAACAGTTAAAAAGTAGTATTTGTATCACATATATTTTCCTTTATAATAAATAAATACTGTGTGTTCCTTAACAAGATAGAGGAGCATTTCTGTAACCTGGTGAAGCCGCTAATGCATTTGTATACAAACATATCAAACGTATCATTAAAAATAAATTTACATTTGCACAATTTAAAAATAAAATGTATGCCAATGTATCGCCATGTGTAGCAACATGACAGTTTGCAACAATGGATAGGTTGTGTGCAGATTTAAAATTGCTGCATTTAGCGATTTTCGTCTGCCCTCACAATTCAAACATCATATTAAACCATCTAAATATCGACATTAAAGGAAGTAAAACGCGAAGGCACAATAGGAAAAGTTTATGCATAATTGAACCTACGAGATAAAATTTGTCTTATGATGAAACTACTTTAACAGACAGAAACATTAATTTGCAATTTCGGACATTGAAAAAAATTATAAATAAAAGAATTGCAGAATCCTGTGTCCCAGGCATTCAAGAGCAATGCGTTATTATCACTCTGGAGAATTAACTACAATGTTAACTACGGCAATTGTCCTACGTTTTTAGTAAGACCTATATAATGCCAGTTATTTAGAACGATTATCCATCCTCTTGCAGAAGGAAAAAAGCCTACAGAATATGTTACTCGTATAACGACTTATCAGGTGATAACAATGTCGTCTTCTATATTATTTCAGTAGTGTAGCGGCTCTCAGTAGCTTTCTGCGGCTCTTTCACACACAACCATTCTCTATAATTAACGTCTCTAAAGAAAGAGAATTTCACGGAGATGTGGCAAATTGCACTTTGACTTTAAAATTATGAAGGATTTGTTTAAAAAATGCTTCTAAACATGCATATCAAATGCAACCCGCAACACTCTGTAGCATTTTTTAAAAATTTATATCGTTAAATAACTCCTAAATGAAGCGTTCTAGAGCCTTAAAAACTAAAAGTTTGAAGCCAAATGCCCCAAAGCGTCGTTCCTCTCACCGTAATCTACAGGATGAGATCTTACTGAACATTCTATTACATTTTTGCTGGTCCGATTTCACGATATTACCGATCTGTTCATATACGTGCAGATTCTGCAACTGAATGTGAAATTAAACTAATTACTTGATGTAATACGAGATTGAATAACACGGGTGTACTTCTCTGCTTCTAATGAAGTTAAATAAGAATAGCTTGTATTGGCAAGGGTTTATTGTTATCAATTACAAGGAGACATATAGAAGAAAGGAAAGAGGATTAGAGTCTTGAAGAAAAAGATATATTACAGGCTTAATATGTAAATGGAGAAATATGAAAGAGGGTGAGTACATGCGAGGGTTCTTGCGCGGGTGCGCTAGTGATAAATATTTTTTAAATATAATTATATCGTTTGTAAATTTAAACATCTGAAAAAAATAATTCCGTACATCAGAGTTGCTTCATCCCAAATGTTGCCAACTTTTTTGTTTTATTTTTAACATAAATGTATGTTTTTCATTTCATAGACGTTGTTTTCTCCAAAATTGTAGAAACTAGAGCATTAGGCGAACCACATTAGGCGTGCATCTGCCAAATTATTTTTACCTGCTCTTGTATTTAAAATGTTTATTTTGGGTTCGCGTTTTACGTATGACTGAGTAACTTCGCCCCATGGTATTTTTCCATTTATTTGAATGGTATAAAAGAATGTAGGTCCAAGAAGAACATGAGTTAATCATCCGTACATATTCTGATACTCAGAAAAAGCCTCTGCGAATTTAAAGAGAAAATTGAGATTATCTTCTGACAAAATCGTAACTTGACACAATTTAAGACAGAAGTTAAAGTCCTCTCAAACAAAATGAACACTACTAACTTTTCTTGTCTTTTCTCTCATAAAAAACTTTTATTTCTTAAATATCCCAAAGTTATATTTTTTTCAAACTATCTGCCTTAATAACGAATATTAAATATTTTTAATTGTGCTATTGTATTTATTTTCATGTGTGCTTTAATGTTGAACAAGAACGTAATAAATTTTTAATAATATCTCCTTTAAGAAATGGAGACAAAACTGTAGCTATAATTAGTTGATGATACAAAATGAAGAGTGTTAAAATGTTTCTATCTCACTTTCATTGTTACTTCACTCTTGACATAAGTGGTAGTCCCACATGAGCATGCAAACATTGTAATCATACTCGTAGAAGATAAGAGGACGGTCTCAGCTTCAATGACGTGCTTATTCACCAGTTCTGCATTGTTTCAAATTATTTTACCTCTCCTCTAACCCAACGAATCTCGCATTTCGTCGTTGCTTGCGGAACCTGGTAACCCTAAAGGTAGAGGCTCAGTTGAAACGCTGCCTTTTCATAGCTATCGGAACCAGTTTCTGCGCCACGGCTCCCCTCAAACCCGCAAACCCCCAAAGCCCGCATTCTGGGACTTAACAATGATACAACATGGACTTTCTTTGTCACAAAATAACTGCTACGAAACTGAAAAACTTGTTTTGTCAAGCCAACAGCAAGAAATTTAAATTGAAAAACTTTTTGCGATAGAAATCGCTGTAAGAATCGTTTCTCATTGAGAGAGCAGAAGTAAAAGCATTACCGAGAAAAAGTTAGAACGAATAATGAGTTCCTCGGAAATGCATTTTAGTAGGTGGTGTGCTCTTACTTAATATCCTTATTGAACGCTAAGCTTTTATATCTTTTCATTTCTAATAAAGCCAATAAGGCACAGTTTTTACTTATTTGCCCTTGCCTTCTCTTTCTCCTATGTTTTCGCTTCATTCTGTATTGCAGAATCCGTCTCTAATTCGCTCTCGCCACTGCCTTCGTTTTCGCTTTCTCTTCCCCCTGTACCTCCTATACAGTCTTCGCCTTCACCTTTGCCTAGTTCTTGCTCTAGCATCCACAATCGCCTTCACAAGTTTCGCCCCCATTGCCTCATCCGCTGATCTTGCTGATTCCCAGTGCTTAGGAAAAGGCACCGGCCGGCGCCAGTGCCGGAGAACCGTTTTGAAAACTCGCGCACCCCGAGCAGAGAACGAGCGTACTTTCTTGGGCTACTAATATGGTCAACTTTCTGGGAGGATTGATTCAACTACTTCGCGTATATTGGTTGGTACATCCTCGAAATAAGAAGGCAAAAGAGAAAGAACACAAATATGATTACACAAACACAAAAATGATGAGATTTACGATGATGAGATAAACACTGCAACTGAAGTGCAACAAGATACAACCTGGTACAAATTCAACTGGTTTGACGGACAGGCTTTAGTAACGGATAATTATTTTCATGATATCTCTTTAACTGCGTGAGTAAGTGTATGTATGGAACACCAGGGCAAAATGAGTTTTCCTCCTAATGAGGACCAAATGTCACACATGTAACTTCGTTATGTGAAACTTTTCACCGCACGTTCTTTCCCAAAATGTAATCTTTGAACCCCCAACAAGTTCTAGAATTTTATAATATTTATTCTGTGACATCAGTATATAGTGGAGGAGTCAGGGACTCGGGCCATGGAGAAATATAATGATATTAATATATATAATTCTATATTCATCCATGCTCGGGCTCTTACATCGGCCACGTAGCTTCCATAATTCCTAGCTTTGTACCATGCTAGTCCATCACAGCGCAACAAACTTCCCGGAGAAGTCTCAGTATCTACAGTGCAACGATACTGGGCGTGATCTCAAAGTTTTTTAGAGCTTGAAGAGTAATATTGTTGTAGTTCATCGATAGTTCATCTAATATTGGAAATGAGATTTTGCTTTTTCTTCTTTTCAGCTGAAACCTTCAACCAAGCTCTTGATTTTCTTGTATCGGATTTTTAGTTTTGAGTTCCCTTGTCACCTCTACGGCCGTGTTTAATTAAAAATCTCGTTCGATGCTCGTTTCAATTGGGATTGGTTGGCACAGTGTAAACCAGCCCCATTCTCTCTCCACCAGCCTTTTCCGTAAAATAAAACAGTTTTCTAATACGTTTATTCACTCCTAGGATAAAAGCACCTATAATGGCAATAATTAATAATAGTTTCATAGTTTTCTCAATATTCTTCGGCTACAGTGCAAAACAGTTATGTTAAATTCAATATTCAAAATTAGTATATATATTTTCAATATATCCCTTTCCTAAAAATACCCAAGTTTTTGTGTGATCTATTTTTTATTAATTAATTTAGAAATCAAGATTTTGTTCCAGTTTTGGCCACTTAGAAATTGAAATATTTTGGTAGTGTTCAGATTCTTGAATCACTAATAGCTAACTGATAATTTACTCACTATACCTGTCTGAAACCCAAAATGTCCAAAATAAGCAACCTTCATGTTACATTATTGTAATGCCAAAATTAATAAGATATTTCCAGTATACTGTCTACATACAGAATAAACTTAGTTCGAATCCTCAACACTAAAAAACATAGAGATTCACGTTCTGCATGTTTGAAGACAGGAGGAAGTTTTTTTAAATGTTTACTTTCGCATATACGTTCGTATATATGGAGTCATATACGTAGTATAAAGAGTTATGTAATGCTGCGGAAAATCAATTTCGAGATTTCAACAGAAATTCACTTTTGGGGTCCCCTGATACTGAAAAAGCGTTAATTTTTGAAAACGGTCGTCCGTCCATCTGTCTGTCCGTCCGTCCGTCCGTCCGTCCGTCCGTCCGTCCGTCCGTCCGTCCGTCCGTCTGTCTGTTTGTCCGTCCGTTTGTGAACACCACTAACACCTAAATCATACGTAGCATTTTTTTTCAAAATGGACATTCCCAGGTCGATCTGACTCTACTCCAAGCTTTGCGATTTTGAAATATATTCCTTAAATTTTGGGGGTTACTTTATATGATGCCCCTGTAACATTTTCAAAATTTTCTCTAACATGGCTCCAAATTTTTTCTTCAATTTTTTATAGAACAGAGTAATATACACTTATAAAGATGGCATAGGTCTGTTTTTCCCTATTTACTCTGAATTTCCGAAAATTGCAAACGTTTCCAATTTTTTCGGCGCCTTCCTACAATTACAAAATTGAAGAAAGATTTTTCCTGCAAATGAAATTTGTTCTCCATAATTAGTTCTTTCATTATGGTCATGCACATTTTTTTAAAAAAAATTCAGTATTTTCGCACAACGCGTGAAATATTTGCAATATTAAAAATAACAAATACAAGAATTTCTCAAAAACAGCTCGAAATTCGGTGGAAATAGTGCTAAATGTATTTAATAGATGACATAAACGCCGTTTTGCTGTATTATTTTGTTTCTTCAAAAATTTAAAAAAAAATTGACATCTCTCTCCCGTTGTAAATATTTACATTACCGGCCAAAAGAATCATTATTGAATTTATGAGTACATGTGCTTAAAATGATCTCTTACAAAAGTTTTTCGAGAACTCAAAAGTTTTGTATGAGAATGAGCTCCAAATTCGGGATTTTCAGAAATGCCATTTTCTTAAAAACTGCTCCAAATTTTTTATTTAACCTTTTTGTACGGATAGTGTTAAATGCACTGCATAAAACTACAGTTTGCTCTATTCTTTTGTTTTTTTATCAAAAATTGCACAAATGTATTTTTTTAAATATCTCTCACGCCTTTAATACCCTATTTACAGCGATTTGTATACAATATTGCATTTGTGAGTGGAAATGCTCCAAATTACTTCCGATGAAGTTTTTTGGAAACTCAAAATTATGTGTGAAAGAGAGCTTCAAATTTTGTATTTACAGAAACGCTTAAGCATTTTCTTAAAAACGACTCCCAATTTTTCAGCGAAAATTTTCATATAAAACGACGTTTTATTCTTCTATAATATTCTTACAGTAATATTTCGGTTCTACCATTAGAACACCGAACAATTGACATTTTTTTATATGTACTTTGGGCGGCGATAGATGTCAGCTGGCAAGTGGATGGGGCAAGACCGAAAAACTAGCCCTGACCAAAGAAATTAGAAAGCTAACTAGTACGAAAAAGTTTGTAACATTTTGTAGCACCAATTATTTATTTATTTATTTATTTATTTATTTATTTATTTATTTTAGGCTTCGAGTGACCACTTCTGACACACACAAATGTCGAAATTTTAAGCAATTAAATGAAATTATTTACTCAATTTTCAAAAAAGGCAAGAAACGTGTTTTAGTAAAAATATATTAATGACTGCTTAAAGTAAATTATAGGCTGGGGATTTTTAAATCCATAATTTTCAAACTAGTAAGATCGTTACAGTTCCCAATGTGAGGCGCTATTGCAAATCCTAATGGTGATTAATTTGTTTCCATTTATTTGTGACACTAAGTCATTGAAAAATAATTCATATAGACATTGATTTATTGCTCTACACTCCACAAAAGTAGGTGCCAGCTTACCTCATGCTAGTGTCAATCCCATTTGTTGGATTGTTCGACACAAGCCTTGGGGAAGGATGACACATCTTGTGGAAAGTAGTGTTGGTTGGCACATTTTCTTTTGATGACTTTCAATGGCTCTAAAAATTTGATATTCAGCGTTCCTGTGTGAGAACGCACGTTTTTGCACGTTTTCGCGTGATTTCACATGTTAGCGGTCATTGTTGCCTGTTGTAACCCATTGTTGTAACGCCACACTGATAACAGAAGGCGATAATGATAGCCGCCTTTCGTTCGCCGTTATATCTGTATATAGTCGTGTTAGTTACACTATTTATAACTCAAGAACGGCTGTACCGATTTGGTGAGCAGGAAGCTTAGAGCCAGGAGACGGACATAGGATACTGTTTATCCCGTTCGACAGCGTTCCTGTGTGAGAACGCACGTTTTTGCACGTACGCAGTGCAACAAGGATAGTACAGTTTCCCACAGTGAGTGCGACGCGAGAAAAAGATGGGACCGGCTGTTAAGGCGGAACAGAGTTCGCCGGGTCAGCTAGTTCGTGAATAAAAAATACAATGATGTAGCCAAATAAATGTAGTTTTCAATGATACTCGCACAAATAAACGTGTTTAAACTAAAGTCGGATTTGCGTAAAAAATTAAAAACTATCAACTGGTGCCAACCAGACCCGGTCTTCCATATATTTACTCAAAATGATGACCAAGCAGTAATTATCACTACAATACTCTGCACATAGGAATACATATTAGTACTATGGGATAGAAATAGTATAAATCATTACATGTTGAGGACAAAGACATGCAATCTAACTCGACTACTCTTGTCGTTACACGTTTTGGAACTTATGTAACAATATCAACAAACTGTAATCGGTTCTACTCATATGCAGGTAACAAGCACTCGGCACTTCCCGCTTTACAGACTCTTTAGCCTCGGTAGAATTCCAAAAGTGGTGATCTAAGTGTTTCATTCAGATTCCAAAACGACGTAAAATCAATATGTCACGTTCACCAGTTGGAGGAAGCTCCACGCTCACGGTCGCTTACTGAATCTTTGATGAAGAGCATCCTCGTGACACATCGAATTATTAAACTGTGGGGGCAGGGGGAACTAATTGTTAAGTTAGTTACTAAGTGACGCAAAATATTCGTGTTAAGTTTATATTTGATGGTTCTCCAGCATTTCGTCAAAAAAGTGGATGCTCTGTTTAATCGATGATTGTTGAACCGGCGCGGCGTTCCATTTAATCACCATTTACTCATAATATGATTCAGGAGTTTTTCAGCACACACTACCATACGTGAATTATTTGAAAGAGCAGGATGGAATGTGAATAATTGCGATATGCTGGTGGATTTAATAGTGTTCGAAAAAAGGGGTTTAAGACATAAAAACGAGTTTGAAGAAAAGTGAATATACAATTTTGTATGAAGATTGAAAACCATAAAATATATCAAAACGTCCATTAATTCATTCTTTTACTACTTTTTACTAAAACTTTCACAATTTTTATACATTTTAATAGTAAATTTTCATGTAGATTGTAAAATTTATCTAAGTCCCTCCCTCTGCATATCTCTCTAAGCAACGAAACTCCATCTTCACAAAAGATTATTTTTCCTCCTTTTCAAACACCATTGGATTAATACTACTGCTGAAACAGAAGAAATGAGAGAACCTCGAGAAAATCTGCTAATCGTTTGTCTAACACAAATCCAAAATGAAATGACCAAATTTTGATCTCTTGTGTCAACAGCAAAACATTTTTACCGTACTACTTCCTGTTGGAACGTGAGATCCAATGCCGTCCTTCACGTCAGCTAGTGGCGATTCTTAGTTTAATTAGCTATCTGGCTAGTGTCGGAAACTATCCACCGCCCGATCTCGATCTCAGAGATACTAAGAGCATCAGCGTTTGCTCGGAAAAATCACAACCGTTGTCCCCGAACGAGAGCAAAGTCATTTCAGTTCCACTACATACCCTTGACACATATTAGAAATATGTCACTTCGAAAAGATATCTAGTAGTCATTAATTTTCATGGATGACTGAAACGCTCCTGGTTTACGGATATTCTCAATGCTTTAGAGATTTTAGAGATTTAATGAGATTTTGCAGACCCTGTAGCTCTAGACTTTGATGTTATAGAAAAGAATGGGGCGACAAATAAGCAAACACTACGCCCATGATTCTGGTAAGCCTCTCTAGAAACTCTACTATTGCTTGAATTGATATCACTGCAGTACCTCTGACCGGTAGTTCCTAGGTTCAATTCCCGGCCGTAGTAGGATTTTCGATACTAGCTAGATAGGTCGGTCGAGTTCAGTCGCTTTCTGGAAGAAAATTCTAGCGGCTGGCTGATCTGAGTTTTCGGTGATTTCTCCGAATGAAATGAAATCGTGCCTTAAAAACAGAATTAAAAAATATCGTTTATTAAATTTGAATTAAATATTTGAGAATTCCGTTTTTTAATCATATTTCCAAAAACCTGAAAGTTTGGAGTACCTTTTGGGAAGAAATTATAACATTTTACTAACATACTGACAGCCTCAGTGACGCAGAAGGCATGGGTGAAGCTTGCCTTGCCTTCTTACACCACTTTATTTTCCGTCTGAAACACAATATTTTTCCTATTCATTTAATCTCGTCCACTCAAGACCCTTACTATCCTTCATACTGAGAAAGGCAGTTTCAAACAACCTCACCCACCCAGAAAAGGTGACCATTAAGATCTATTTATTTCCCTACATTCAGTATTGAGAAAACCACTCATCGTCCTCATCATTATCATCATGATGAATATGTTACTGGCTAAAATAGGCTCAGTGGCACCTTTGCCGCTGCCTCTGCAGAAATCCAGTACAACAGTAATTTTCCGTGGTTTCGCCGATCAATACCAGGAGGATGCCGGAATACCTACACAAGTACCCTAAGAAACGGACCAAGGGCCGCGCGCGATGTTTCTTTCCTCTTACACAAACACTATAACTTACATTTCTTATATACACAACTACACATGTCAGGAGACTCAGGAGAAAATTTCCATTACAGAAACATATAAACATCACATGTCAGGAGACCAGTCGGAAGCTTAGAGCTTGTCCCGACTGCGGTGGTGCCCCGTTGGGGGGAGATATCTGGGGATATCCTTCGCAAGCCAACGTGTAGGTCGGCGACGGGTATTAACTTTTATCGGAGAAGGAATCACCGCCCCTCCTGGGATGAAAACATTCACTACACTAACGGAACTAATGACAGTTGACGTTCCCAGAAAAATTAATCAATTAATACGCTATGAAAACATGTTATGCTGAATTTTTGTTTCTTATACCTTCAATGTGCAGACTGAAGTACTCTTTGCATGAGAAGTCAGTAGAATGGATTCTTATCGACCAATCTCTTTGTTTCAGATTCATGCTTGTGTTGGTGTGTCTCATCTTCAGCGTGCTGTCAACGATTGATAATTATTCAGATTCCGCTAACGAGACCCTCTTCTGGATGGTAAGTGGTTTTCACACACATACCAGCTCATCTACATCAGTTTAATGCATTTGTCCACAGCTCTATTGAAACGTTGCGCATAGTTCTGATGCACGAAACTACAGTTTTTAATTGAGAATTGGGTAGTCCTGGACTGTGAAAAGGTGATGCTCTTAATGATGGGCACATCGTTGCGTTTTATATTTTTTGTCTTACCTAAAGATTACAGAAGCCTGGTTTACAATATTGTAGTTGTTTAAAAAATAGTTGTATGGTAATTTGACTTTCTCTTTTTTACTTATGAATTCCAAACATACACCTCTACGATGATATGATAAGTAACATAAAAATTCTCTTTTTCAGGAAATATGTCTCGTGGTGTTCTTCGGCGTGGAATACATAGTTCGACTCTGGTCAGCGGGATGTAGGTCCAAATATATGGGATGCTGTGGAAGATTTCGCTTCGTAAGGAAACCAATTTGCATTATAGGTAAAGCATTTATGTTCTTCTCCTGCTAAATGATATGTTCGAATCGTATAAACATGTAATCTCATGTAAGGCCATCTAAATAGTTTTACAATAACAACTTCAGTAAGTAAATTGTCTCACTTGTATAACTAGTGTAACTAGTGGTGATACAACAGCGCATTACATTTTGAATTATTTTTAAAAAGAAAATTCATAGAATTCAACTAAAATGAGACATACGTCATTGTTCTTTGTTCTATCCATGGGGGGAAAATATTAAGCGAGCGGATAGCCTATTGAAAAAATGTTTTTATAAATTTATTAATGTCAAGCAAAAATCACGCAAAAACTACTTGTCTTTTCAAAATATTGTACATAACATTTTAATGAGCTGATTCTCATAACAGATTTTGTTTAAGAGTTTTAAAAAATCTTTAAATTCAATTTTGAAAATTTGTTATGTTAACTTTTTGCAATTTTCGAAAATACAGTGTGTTCGCCGAAATTTGAGCAACACCAATTTCTTTACCGTTTTTTGATACGTTCGAGCAGAAATTTCTCTAAAAATTTGGAACTGTTTTTGGGGAAAATATGTGTAAAAAATTCAAAATTGCCTTTCTTTTACAAAATTTGTCACAAAATTTATTAATATCCTATCACCGCTATGGGAAATTTGAATCACATTCTGTCACCCACAATCTTTATACATATTCTAAGAGCCAGATATGCCTGTATTAGGTACAAACTTACCTTTGTGGCTCATGAAAACGCATTTTCGTTACCTTCCGTTATGTGCGTGAACGCCTGGCACATAGAACACGATGGATGCCAAGTTTATTAATGATCGAAAAGTATTAGAGATGCCATCTCCGAGATCGTTTTTTGTCGCAGTTTTGTAAACTGCTTCATTTGAACTAATTCTCACATCTTTATACTATATTATATCACCAAATTTTAACTATCAACTTTTGGACTGCATACATCCAATGGTTTATCATAATGTTAAATGTGTAATGTGAATCTTTGTGTTGCAGACCTCATTGTGGTCGTCGCTTCCGTAGTAGTGCTCACATTAGGTTCCAATGGTCAAGTTTTTGCTACTTCTGCTATTAGGGGAATACGATTTCTTCAGATTCTTCGTATGCTTCATGTAGATCGTCAGGGTGGCACATGGAGGTTATTGGGTTCTGTTGTATTCATTCACAGACAGGTAGAGTCAAATATTCACAATAATATTTATTCTAGTTAGATACTTATATTTATAAATAATATAATGTTATGAAGTTATTTCAATATACTACCTAATTTGTCACCAACAATGATGAAGTGTAACGTTTTCCTTACGAAAAATAAATTAATTTCAGGAACTTATTACAACGCTGTATATTGGATTCCTGGGACTAATTTTCAGTAGTTACTTTGTGTATCTGGCGGAAAAAGATGAAGGTGGCAATGGAAATAAAACTGATTTCAAGAGTTACGCGGATGCCCTTTGGTGGGGAGTGGTAAGTATTAGTTTCCCGTTTCCAAGAGACAAAGATATTCAATAATTTGATACATTCTAAAGAAACTTATTCTCTTTTTTAATGAGTAGCTCTGTTCAAATGTTTCAATTTTAAAGTAGTAATGCCACTACTTTGTATTACTATCTTTACTTATCATCTTTACTCTTTGGACAAGTTATTACAAATGTGTATGAAAATCTGAACCAATTTCAGTAATTTTCTCTTCTATATATTATTTTTTTGTAATTTCATGTTTTTAATAGATCACAGTCACAACAATAGGGTATGGTGATACAGTTCCCAAGACTTGGATGGGGAAAATCGTGGCTTCTTGTTTCAGCGTATTCGCCATTTCTTTCTTCGCTTTGCCAGCCGTAAGTTTTCCGTTCCTCTGTGGTTATATATGGTGCATTTTTACATACTTTAGTGTGAATAAATCTTTCCAATAATCATAATTTTTCAAATAATTTATTGTGAAATATCTTTTAGGGCATCTTGGGATCTGGATTCGCTTTAAAGGTACAGCAGAAACAAAGACAAAAACACTTCAATAGACAAATTCCCGCAGCTGCTATGCTGATTCAATGTCTTTGGAGATGTTACGCTGCTGACAAATCTTTTAATAGTCATGCCACGTGGAAGATATACATCAAGGACACAAGTCAAACTAACCCCAGTTCAAGCACACCCCTTGGCAAGGTTTGTATGTTTAGATATTAGAATGTTTTGGTGGATTAAGCATGACCATGTGTGCATGTCGAGATCTGTAAATAACATTTCATCTAAATCCATACTTATCTATTTTCTTGGTTGTTTTTCTATATTCCCTACAACCTATGGCTTAGAAAAAAGCAAAATTTTCATTTCTCGGTTTGCTTTTATATACATATTCGTTACATTTTATAAATAAAAAAGTTATGTCACAATTCCGAATATGAATACAACGGTATAGAATGGCATCGTTCATTCTATATTGACAACATGTATATGTTATTCAAAACTGAGTTACCTCGATTACAAAATATTCAGTTGAGATGGACCAGTGAAATCCATGTCCATATGATCGACAACAAGATCACTGAGAAATATCTGTAAACACTTGTCACCAGAAGGGCGGGTTTCCAACGCAGAGCCATCGACGCCGTGTATTATCGTGGCACAGCCACTGCCAATATCAACGGCCGGATTTTACATTAACGCCGTACTGACCTTTAGTACCTTTCATCCGATGATACGATTTTTATAGAACTCCAGGTGTTCAGAAAGCCGTTGCATGTCATTAAAATTATTATAATTTCATATAAAATTACTTTAACTTCAATTTTGAATCACAAAAACGAAAGAATATTTATTAAAATATTTGAAATGTGTATACTGCTCCTTCACGATAAACAAATAAAAATTATACCTTTTAGAATTAACAGTATTTGGCAAATAACTTCTATTATATTTTTTCAATTATGATTTGGCTTCCAAAAATTAAGGATATGAAAATTAAATTGAATGCCTGCTTCTCAATAAGAAAATATCACAGTTTAATTCGTTTTCCTATAACTGGCTTTTAATAATCTGTATCTTTAGGTAATATGCTAATAAATTTACTGTAAATTTGACTTAAAAATTAGGTTTGTGTATGTCAAATCTTACATTAGGTTCTAAGATTACAAAAGTGCGTGAGACGTAAGTTCTTGAATATGACTTAAATGTGAACTGAAATGTATTTATAGGATTTTTGACCACAATTTTTTAGATGGTCATTTTTAAAACCATTAAAAACCCATTCACATTAACGAGAAAAACTTAATTTAGTTTAAATCGATTTATTAAAATATTCTATTAATTTCTAAAGTCTTTCATTCCTCCCTAGGTTTCGAGAATTTCTTTTCTTCAAGAATTTTCAACGTTTGATATTATGATAGACTTTTTTGGCAAATCTATTTTAGTGAATTTCTCATCCAAAAAGTGTTCTAGACAGGCTGGTATTTACTTATCAAGGATTGTTAGAGACAGCATTGTTTCTGAAAGTTAAAATACTGACGAGAAAATCCGTCTACAGTATTGTCGTGAAACTATCTCTCAACGTAGATTTAAGGAGATGGTTTGTTGATTTCAAGATAAAAAATAAACATAAATCCCAAAAGTTTACATGCAATTCCGATGGAAATTTTAATACATTTTTACGATCAAACTCTTTGTCGGTAGTACGTTTTTACTAACTAAAATATTGCCAAGCACATCAGAAATTGGTTTCACTGTAATGTGAAAGATTAGAGGGGTCATACGGGATTAATATGATACACCAAACATTTGGGGATAATGTGATACACTTTAAGAATTGTAACTTATTGATATCCAAAATTAACAGAAAAGAATTCAAAAATAGGAAATATATAGTATTATTAATGACCATAGCAGGAACTCAAAGTGTCACAGTATTTGGGCAAAAAAATCAAAACCGAAATGACTTATTTTTTCAGTCAAAAACTTCCGCCGAGATAGGAAGGTTTCGATGTCCTTTCATCATTTTTGATAAGAGGATATTTTTAAAAATTCAGGAAGAATAAATCTATGTTTCTGCGTTAAAAGGTTTCAAAAATATTAATCGTGCCATAACATATGCAACCTAAATTTTTTAGGTTAATGTGATACGACTGATGGGGATAATGAGATGCGAGTGTCGGGGTATTTTGATACGCTAAAAATTAACTCGCAGCCAACAAGAAAGTGATATTTTCGTTAATTTTTTTGTTTTAACAATATAGAACCTATTATACGCACGGTAATCCGTAGCACTACTGCTCGGAATAGTAATATTTACGTTTCAGTACAATAATAGTTTTCTATGGAACAAAAACACATAAAAAATCTTGAAGCAATATTTAATTATTTAAATTCATCTCATAAAACAGAAAATAATGCAAAACCAGAATGCTAAAAGGAAGGTCCAAGGCTCGCATTTTGAATACTGTCAAAGCGATGTGACGAGATCACTTCCAGACCCTTGCAACATTCAATGATTTTTTTTGATATGTTAATTTTCTTATTATTACACTTTGATGCGTGAACTTTTTTATAATTTATTATATTCACAAATTAAACAATAATGTTTTAAACTTTATTTTAAATCCTCCTTTTTGAAGTTTCAGACGATCAAGAACAATGTCTTATAATTTAGACACAGCGAAAGGTAAAGAAATGAAAAAAAGACTGCTGAGAAATTAGACCCTACGGTATCTCTCTACATCTTTGTTGTTTCCAAACAAAACCTCATAGGTATATCAATCTCTAATACTTTAGCCTCATCAATGTATTGTATTAGCCCCATCAGGTGGGGTTAATTTGGTACATACTTTTTTTTAAGAGTTTTGGTAGGTCTTAAGTTATTTTTTACACCGGACACGTCTTGAGCATCAAAAGGCACATATTCAGTATTTTTTCATGTCTTTGCTACAAACAGTAACGAAGATAAGGTGAAAAGTTTGCATTTCTGTATCACAATAGCCCCGACTGACCCTATAGGGTTTACCAATTTCATAAAATCCTCATATGCCATTTCCATAATTGGCCATTTTCTCGGATCTCGTTATGTAAAAAAAAATGATAATCCTAGGAAAAATAGCTTCAGTTCTCTCAGCGTTTTGCATACAATGCTCAAGTTGTGTATTATTATGAGCACAGGTGCATATGCACTCAAGGAAAACTATGAGCTCACTTGACAATTAAGCAAATGATTTCAAGCACAAGGATGAAAAATTTGCAATGTGTAGGCAAATAGAATTGACATAATATTAAAAGCGTTTCCTCACAGGTCACAAAACTATAAGTTCTTTCTAGGATAATTAATTTACATGAAACCATATGTGCATCAATTGAATGCGTAATCTGGGTTTTCAGGACGCTGTTACGTTTTCTGACAGATGACGTCCTGTATAACTGCTTTCCGTTTCAGAAGATGTTGGAAAATAATTCTCTATCTCTGTGTTACTCTGGATGTCTTCGGCAACAATAATTTTCCTGCTAGAGAATGATTTGCCTCCTTCTGTCCTGCATGTAAAGAATGTCGATGTTGTATCCCTTGGTGTGCTACACAGCTAACTGAAACTTGTCACAGTCTCTGATAATACAGGTCGCGAAGAAAGCAAGTGTCCTGAAGCGAAGAAAGTCAAAAAATAGAATGGAAGTTCCAAACAATGCTCTCGAAGGCAGCGCGAACAGCAACAGGCGAGACAGTGAAGGTGATGTTGTGTTCTATATCGAAGAACCAAAAGCAGGTACAGAACACTGCTTGTTTGTTTTCTTGGTGTAGCATGATTTGTGTAACCTCTCATTTAGAGAATATCCTCCAAAATCTGGATTTGGTGGGAGGTTTTGTTCTTGTTGAAGGATAGAAAGATTGTATTATTTAATGTATACAGTAGATGCTACTTCATTCCACAAAAACATGATCATAAACGCTTGAGGTTCTTCCCAATTCTATAGAAAAGAGATGTTTCGTCGTCACTAAATAATTCAGTTATTCTAAGTTGATCATTTTGATAGCATATTTTCTTCTTTATTGTTTAGTCTCTCTTTCGATACAGAGAATAACATGCATATATTATCAAACGTAGATGTATCGCTCGTTATTTCTCCAAGCATGCTGCTAGTACAAACTGTCGGTAGGGTCCTAGTACTTCTCAGCATTGTTTACAAATTTATTTTAGGCATAATAATCACTCATCATAGTCACCGTGCATTCAAATGAGTTGTAAGATTTTAAGATGGATACGTGATGGAGTATGAATACTCAACATAATTTAGATAATCAAAACCTCAAAATAAAAAACAATCAATATAATAATATATTCTGCTATTCTTTGTAAATAATGAAATTATATTACTGAAAATATTCCTTTAAAACATACAAACCATAAATGTATTATAAGGTAACAAATTAGAACAATGTTTTTCGTTCCAAACACAGCAAATAATATCACTAACTATTTTTTTTTTTTTTTGAAAATGTCGTTTCGCCTAAGTTAAAAAAAGAAGGAATCGAGTGAATAATGTTGATTTTCTACATGCAACTTTATTGCGTCAGACTACAAGTTTTCATTGGTGAAGCATGTATTAAAGAGATGTTTTATTAATCAACACATTGGACTGTTTCGTGCCAAGTCTTTATGTTTTGTTAAAATATTTTGTCCGAAGTAATATTCGTATAATCAACTAACAATATGTTCGTGCAATTTATTCCGCGACTACAAATATTTAATACATTGTCAATCGTTTATTAAAATTAGAAGAAATTGCATATTAATTACAATAAAAGTACATGTTCTTGTTATTTTTGTGTAATTCTTGAGTACTGGAAAATTTTCAATTGCACACCCCCGAAATGGGCCGATCAGTTGAGCATTTTCAAATGTGAACCCACATGGGCGCCCAATGTTACCAACCACTTTTCCTCTATTCGCCGACAAGGACCCAACGAACAACGTCTCACGATAATTATGCAATGATCCTTTACTTCTGTCGTTCCGTGAGTGAATATGAGGTCCTTTTTGGACGGGAATAACTGGGAATTTTTTTTCTGGAATTTACTTACAATTTTTTGTCTTTTACTTTCCGCCTTATTTCGTGAGAAGAGAAAGTATAGTAATCGTGCACCGGAAAACAGCGATCTTTTGACAAAAAACTTTTATTACCGGGCCCTGGTCATTAAAAGTGAATAAATAGTATTCCTATGCGTGCCAAAATATTTACTCTATCACGTTGAGAAGTCAGAATCCACATTTTGTAGGTCCTGGGTACCGAAAAATCAATTGACTAGTCCCATTTACGACGAATTCTGATTTTCAAAAATTGCAAAACGTTAACAAATCAAAAGTAAAACATTGAAGAAAAAATTTTCATCCTAAAAGAAACTCAGATTTTAAAAAGGACTTATTCATGTTTTTAAACCGTGTAGTTTTCGCATTATTTCTGCTTGACGTTACTACAATTTATAAACAAAGCATTTTCTCAAAAACTGCTCCGAATTTTTCGTTTAATTTTTTTCCTGATACAATAAGGACCGCTTAAAACAATGACATAGGTCTTCATTTTCGTTGAACTCTCTGAATTTTCGAAAATTGCATCTTGGAAATAATGGGAGAGACGATTAGTTTTTAAGCGACGACTTTTGTCGTACGTCTTACTTCTGTAAGTCGTACTTTTACTAGGTCTTTCTTTTGTAAGTACGACCGAGCGACTGCGTGGCGTAGCGTTAAAACGCATGGCGACTTAAAAAGGTGGACTTGAGTCTCGGCGGAGAGAATACATTTTTTTGCTCGTTGGAAACATTTTTTCAGGTTCATGTAGAATTATAATACTACGGAATACAATGCTAGAAAGTATGTGCTGTTCCACCTACCAGTCGTTTTAGGAAGTAACTTGGTACAGTTCTCGATTTGTGGCAAGAACTGTAGACACAAGAGCTTATCCATATCTGGTGTAGAAAATAGTACATTAGCCCTGCAATGGGTCAAACTTTGTATTATGTTGACATTTCTGGAAGAAAGTATTCTATCTGTCACTTTTCTTTCACGCATCATGAACGGTCGTGGCTCAGTGAATTGGTGGTGAATAAGTTCGTGGAATATCTGGATTGTTAATGTGTAAGTGTTGCTGTTGTTGCTGCTGCTGCAGACACATCATCTTTCTTAAGAAAGAAAGAATCTCTACCGATTTAAGAGAGAATACTGATCATGAAAAATTACTGATCTTTTATTACTGCAATGCATACCAAGATAGTGAAATGTTCGAAACAAAGGAATTTCATTTTGTTATCATCCCCACTTCTGGCAGAAATAACAGCTAATATTATGAAACGAACTAATGTAAAACGTATCAAAACAATAGTGCTTATTGCAAAGTGCTAGAGGGTGATTACAGTATTTTCGAAACCTGGTTCGTTTTTGTTTTGTATGAATTCTATTACCGGCAATTGCCTCAATACAGAACCAATACAAAAACTCGTGTGCTCACTGGAAATCAAAGCCAGAACCTTGTGCGCGGAAGGTGAACATACGTGACACAGACACTACGCATAAAATTAAGCAAATAAGGTTTCGGTATAGGATTTTATTAAACTTAGTTTTAATTAATTTACATGAATTGCTCACGTTTTATTTATTAGTGTTATGAATTTGTTTGAAATTGCATTCCCGTCTTTCGATAGAGCTGCAACCTTCCGTCTGTTGAGGCATAGGCCCCCACTGTTTAAACACAAAATTACCAAAAGAAATAAAAAATATATCGTAATGTTTAATGTTAAATGTTATAAGGGGTAACAAATTAAACAAATCAACGAAATTCAATCAGTCACTATCAAACACTTGCGAACTATTTTGCATTAGAATGCGAATATAGGAATGTTGTAGAAGTTAAAATTAAATTACTTCAGCTTAAACACAACCTATTCTAATTTTTTAGAATATTCCAAATTTGTGAACTGGTGGAATTCAAACACATTTAAAATCAATACTTAGGGCAATTATTTTGTATTATATACTATAATTCTTTGGTTCTTATATGTAATGTTCTTGTATGTAATGTTGTAGGAGTATTTTATGTTATGAACATTAATTAGTAATTCGCTTTTAGGAGTCAATCGTACTGTTTCTTTAAATTTAGATAGAAATGTTCAGCAATTATTTGATATATTTCAGGCTTTCCTAATACAGCAAAAGGATTCAAAAGACCTCGAAGACAGAGAATTGAGCAATTACGATGAAGGCAAGAAACGTAATCAGTTACAGGCGAATTCTATTGGAACAATACAAGGCGCCCTCAGGATACGTGTATTTTCAGAAGGAAATACGTGTATTCAGATGGTTTGGTTTGTACTTTTTCGTCACAAGCGCGTTCCAACTTCCGCCATCAGGCAATGCGGATACGCCTCCGCCACAGCAGGCTCTTTCTAGAATATTCTTTTCCACTTCCGGAATCATAGGGATACAAGTTCACTTCAGGAGCAGCATTAGCAGGGTCTCATCGTTTCTTTCACTCTCCTAGTGTTCATTTCTTCTATGAAGCTGCCCCGTCCCCCTATTCAATAACGTTCATTTCAAAACGATATACGAGTTAGTTTATATATATATATATATATATATATATATATATATATATATATATATATATATATATATATATATATATATCGTAGTTAATGGCTTTCATGTTTGAAGGAAACTGAAGAACAAATGTTTCGTTTCATATTATGCATGATAAATACGTGAGCTACATCATGATATGTTTATGATTGTTAGGAGATACAAAGACCTGGAAAATGAAGTCGATGTGAGGTAGGTATTATGATTTTAATTAAAGAATTACAATAAATAAAAACGGTAATCAAGGAGAGAAGTAGATGGAAAACATTTCAAAACAACAGAAAGAAGATACCACAGACTCCACTATGAAATCCATTATTATGGGCACATTGAGAGTTTTATTGATCATCAAAGCGATATTTAAAAGAAAATTTGGCAAATAATAAACACTTCATAATTTGCAGAAATGCTGTTAACATCAGGAAAATATGCGCAGATTGAATTATCCCTTCATTTGTCACGCAGTTTTTTATTGTTCCTTTACTGATAAATAAACTAGTAGTTCTACAGCAGCACACATTTCTTGCATTATTTATAAATTACACACTTTTCGAAAATTCTGAGAGTTCAGTGAAAATCGCCCGTACTTTGCTTCATGGGGTGGGGGGAATTTAAAGAGAAATTTTGGAGTCGCTTTTGAGACTTTTTTAAATATTTTCCAGTGGCACACCCAAACTCCTGGGGTTTCACCTTCTACCCCCAGAAACCAATTATACATATTCGAAATTATAGCTTTTACGAATTTTCTATGGAATCAATCGTTTACGTTATAAATATTAACTTTAAGTCGACGAACTAAAATACAACAAAAGAAAATTTATTTAATAAGAAAACATTAAGTCGACGAGACACTCTACCTGTACCGCCACCACCATCACTCCGAGAAAAATTCTGAGTGCGCCAATCATATCCTTCACTTCAAAAATTACGCGGAAACAATTCGTATTTTCAAAACATTGTACTACATAAATTTATTTGAGGAACTAATTTGTTAGAACAGATTTCATTGAGTAAAATCTACCATAAATATTCTGGTTTTGTAATGTTAATTTTTTGCAACTTTCTAAAATACACCGCAAATGCGGCCTGCGCCATTTTATAAGTGTGCTTTGCTCTCATCGACAAAAATGTAAAGAAACAAATTGGAGCCGTTTTTGAGAAAATAATTGTTTAAAAATTCCCTTTATTTCAAGGAAAAAATTAGCGAAAACTGCTTGTATCTTCAATGAACTGTGCAAGACCTGTTTTTTAATAGATTTCGTTCAGGAAAACATCTCTAGCATCAATATTGTAGTTTTTCAATACTAATGTTTTGCATTTTTCATAAATACAATCAGTTTGCCTAAAATGAGATCTCCACCATTTTTATAAGAGTACTTTGCTTTATTCGAGACAATGATGAAATAAAATCGAGACTTTAATGACAATATTTGAAGCAATTTTTGAGAAAATAATTGTTCAAAAATTGCCTATATTTCACGCAATGTTACGCGAAAATTACTCACATTTTCTGAAACTTGTACATGATCTTATTTAAAGATCTCTCTTTGAAGAATGGCTTTGATTAAGAAAAATCCCCATCTTTAGTATTGTAGTTCTAGGAAGATGCTGAAAAAGTTTGAACTTTTGCAATTTGTGAAAAGTCAGAGAGTTCAACAAACATGAAACTCGTGCCACTTTTAAGCATTGTTAACAATATCTTAGAAAAAAATAATCCACAAATTTTATGTCATTTTGATGATAAAATGTTGAATATGTTTAGGCTTCTTGTATACTATACTCAGGAAACAAAATATCCATTTGAAATTCGTAGGGTCTCAAGTTCATCCAGACCGATTAGGCCAGTTTTGGAGAGAATCATCTGAACGCTTAAGGTGTTAGCGTTGACCATGGACGGACAGACGGAAGGACTACGTTTTGCTGTAAACCACTTTTGCGCTATCAAGGACCCACAGATGTGGATTCTGGCTACAAAACGTGTTAGAAGGAGTAATTTGTAACATAAGAACATGTTTTATCCACTTTTTCGTTATCAGGGCTCCACTATAAGCGTTTTTCTGACGACAAATCACCACTTTCCGCTAAAGAATTATAACATTTTTACGTTACTACGTAAGCAGGCACGTGAGAAATTAAAAATATAACCTCAAGGCACTTAGATCAACCGTATTTTTTGTCAGACAAATCACATTCTATGAAACTTAACTCCCTCTTTGTGATGTTGCTTGACTTGCTGAAATCAAAAATAAAAGCTTTAAATAATCACCTAGTAGTGACACTAATACTACTTATTGCAAATACGAAGACTTTCAGAAAATCATCTAGAAAAAAATTACGGCAGTACCGAAGATTAAAAATATATCTCTAATCTGGTCAAATTGATAGCATTTTTCAAAAAATTTAAAAATACCTATGTTGCACCATTTGATGAGAACATGTGTGTGTGTGTGTGTGTGTGTGTGCGTGCGTGCGTGCGTGTGTGTGTGTGTGTGTGTGCAGAGAGAGAGAGAGAGAGAGAGAGAGGGAGAGAGAGAGAGATGTGTGTGTATGTAGGTGGGTGGGTGCGTGCGTATGAGTGTATGCGTATGGGAGGTTGCATATGTGAGTAAATGTGTCTAAAGACAACTCCTGAATGTAAGCAAATTAAAGGTGTAGTTATACGTTTGGTACGCACTATTGTAAATACAAAGATCGGCTGAAAGATTTAAAGTTTGTGTATTCTCTTGCACTTTTTTTCATAATTACAGCCCATTTATTTAAAATTCGTTTTGCAGTCTTGTGTACATACATGAATAAATGTTTAACTCCTGCTACACATTTCTCTGTATATTTATATTTGTAAATAAATATCATAATGTCTGTTCGCTCTACAATAACGATACTTTTGAAAACAATCGTGATTAACACCACGCAATAAATACAAGTAATGGACTTCTTAATATTCGCGGGATTACGAATAATATCATTCTTTATATGCTTCAGGGCCAGCAATATGTATTCTGGTACTTGAATCGAACGTTATACAAACTATTAAGAAATAATATTCTCGAACACCTATGTTATCTCAAATTGTTTGTTTCAAAATACCTGTAACATTCTACCAAAATCTTGTTATTACAATAGAATTGATGAAAAAATAATAGCATGATACGATGTGCGATATATATTCCAGTTAAATAGTTAAATAAGCTTTGAAATAAATCGTAGATATCCTTTCATGTAGTGATAGATTGTCTAGTAAAATGCATGGATTTTCCCGCTTGTGTTTTCAATCCTTTTCCTGTCAGAGCTCGGAGTAAAGGTAAATCGGTGACAATATATGTGGACTTCCTAAGTTAGTACATGTAATGCAGTAGTGTGTGTGTGCATAGATAATATGATTTAGAAAATCACAACATCGCTCAAGAAAAATCCAGTAAGTTAACTGTACATTAGCAAGATCAATCCATGTAATGCAGTGCTTTCTTGGGATTATCAATTCAGGTAAGTAATAAATATCGGTTACGTATACACATCTGACGTATACACATCTGAGTTTAATAATTGCTATGAATGGGCTCCAATATTGAATGTAGGAATATAAAATATTTTCGAGGTAAATAGCTGTGGGTCGGTGCTGTTGATCTCTCTAATATTTTTGATTCTCTTTAAAGATATAATTGCACATTGTCATATATTTTCATTATTCCATCAGAGGCGGTTGCTTAGGGAAGGCAAGATAGGCAGTGCATACCCTGATAAATGTGTACTTGTAAAAATAAATTCTACAAGTTTAATAATTTCACAACTAATAAAATTGCAAACTTTTACAGTTTTACTTTCTCGCATTACAGTGTACTTACGTAGAAAAGTCAAAGTATTGTTATACAGCAAAGACTGGCGATTTTTTATCACAAAAAACAGTTTTTGTATTGTGAGTCCTGGATTAAGAAAAAGGGGATAAATCTTGTTCCTATATGTTCAATTACTTACTCTAACACTTTGTGCAGTTATGATCCAATGTTTCCTGGACTCTCGATACCAAAAAATTGGTTTTACAGCAAAACGTCTTATATTTCCATCCATCTGTAGTCAACACTAGAAACTGAACAGTTCACACCATTTTCTCCAATATTGATTTTCTCAATCAATCTGGGCGAGTTCGGGATCTTGCTAGTTTGAAAAGGATGTTTTGATTTTTTTGAGGGGGAGGGTATTTTACACGAAGCAGTGGTAATTTTTTTCAAAAATGACTCCAATTTTTTCGGATAGAGCAAAGGACACTTAAAAATGGCGCAGGTCTCACTTTCATTGAACTCTTTGAGTTTTCCAAAATTGCAAAAGATAAAAGAATGCGAGAAAGTATCTGCCTTCGCGGGGCAACTAGTTCGTATTTTATTTATCTGGAAATACAAAATGAATAACGATAATGAAATGTTCAATTTGTTGTTTTTTGTTTAATTTATTTAGATCGCTGTGCAACTGCTTATGACCATCCAGGTACACAGGGATCGAAAATAAATTAAAAAAAAATTGAACATTCCATTATCGTGTTACAATCTATATTCACAGATCAAACATTTCATAACATATGTTGGGGAAATTTGTCTCTTCTCCCCTCTTACTGCATCGACATACTGTTTCGCTTCACGACGTATTGTAGAAAAAGGCCCGGAGAGAGCCTAGGGCTGTAACATGCTTTCCCATACTCGACGCATACGACGCGTTCTGTTTAAACAGTCGCATTATTATACTCTCAGGGCGCACGGAATGCTTCGATTTTCAGTCCCATTAGCAGCGTGGCACTTGTTTAATTATGAAATTAGCAAGTGGAGAGGAATATTAATATTTACAAAGTATTTATTACTTCATTTTCTTTTTTAATTAATGTGCTGCGGATTATTTATGCGATTACTTCAGATTGTTAGATTTAAACTCTATTAATGTTAATATTATGTCTGATGTGTGAATAAACATATACATACAACTTTTCTCGACTTATCGCCATCAATAAATGAAAAATTTGCGCAACTGTCGACTTTCAACTACATTGAGTACGGTTGTAGTACATTGTGCTGGTGAGAAAAATTCAAATATGTTTTTGTAATAGAGGCAAATCCGGAAAGTATCAGTTTATTTATTGCTTATTTAGTATTTATTTTATTTAACGGCTAAAACCGTTCTCTACGATGTACCATGGGAAACTGTACGAACTGAACGATTTACTATGGGAAGCAGTGTCATCTGAGCACGGTTTCTTGAGCTCTAGGATCGAAGTCCAAACTCATACAAATATTAAGTAGAATTATGAATACAGAAAGCAATGAGCATTTTTAATAAAAACTGGTATGAAAATATTCGCTCCCATATAATAAAAACTACTTTCAAAGGCAAATCAGCTGCATAATTTGGCTATTACCCCTTATCATGTCCCTCGGGACGGAATCGACTTCCTGCCGCGAGATTATGGAGAACGATTATTTCAGTAACTATATTGCCCAAAGATCTCAAGAGAACGTGCACAGACATTTATGTCCAGAAGTGAAACAAGGGGCATCTCACCACTTGCACAAAAGATCAGAGAAAATGGACAAAAAACCTGGTCAAGATGGGAGCCATTGAACCAGAAGTTGAGGTACAATATTTGTTTCAGGGAAAAATCGTGTTACAATTATACAGTTTATATATATATATATATATATATATATATATATATATATATATATATATATATTATTTATGTTTATATATATATATATTATTTTCCTTTGTTATAGATATTATAATCATGAAGACACAGTTGTGCAGCAAAACATATTTTTCTTAACATTTAAACTTGTGTATCGATTTTAAGCGTTTAGTGTCATCTAGTAATGTATTGTAAAATAATGTACTACATGCATTGTATGTGAATTTCTTGTAGTGATCAGATAATACGGACATCTGATAAATATGATTACTATGTACAGTGTTATAGATTTCTGTATTAACTGAAATCATTACCGCACCCTTGAGTAAAACATTATTGTCAAAAACCATTGATTCGTAAATCAAAAGGCAAAATATAAGTAGAACGAGAGGTTCATAAGAGGCTCATAAGAATCACGCGTATGGAATTTGCTGCAGGATGTGTTTCCCCAGAATATTACGCCATATCTCAGGCGGGAATGAATATTCGCATAATATAAGCAACGAGCAGTACAAAGGCTGACTAAATTTGAAAGAATTGTGAAGCCCTAGCATACCGAACTTCATTTTCTGTTCAATTCATTTTTTTTTCATTTGACTGAACTGATAGAGCCAAAAATGCTGTTGCCTTATTAACATTCAATGTCACATCGTTCTTTTCAATGGAGTGTTCAATTATTTGTTTGAAATGAAAACTACAATGAAACCATTTCCCTTCGTTTACTACTAATTTATCACGGAACCAATTTTAAACATCTGATGCACTATTTACTGTTCTTTTATTGCAAACAATATTCGTATCATCAGCAAAGAGAACTGTATTTCCATTTTGAATCGACAAGGGCATATCGTTTAGGTATAGTGGAAAAAATAGGGTATAAAATCGGACTTTGCGGGACCCCATCGGTAAGGTGTCACTTCACATTACGGTATTTCTTCCCTTTGAGATCGTCGTTGAAGGCACGATGAAACTAGGGAGAGGATTTCTATTATTTTGCATATGTTTGTCTATTGCTTCAGTGTATAGCTAAGTGAAATTTCTTGGCATTTCGATAGAATATGATGCTATATAGGTTAATATGTTAGTGCATATTTGGCCTATTTTTTCGGCTGGTGCATATTCCTGTAATTATACGCGCAGATTTTGAGTATTTCGTTAAATTAGAGACTTATCTGTAAAACGTTTCATCCTTTCATATAATCTGTTTATTTGGGAGTATCCATTGATTCGAAAGAGCTTGTTATAGTTTGAATTTTGTTTTGTTTTGTTTTCTGTAGATATTAAAGAAACGTGTAAATGTAGGATATTCCTTGATAACATATTTGTTAAACCAGTCACAAAAAACACAATAAGACATTCAATGTACTTCACTAAGGTGAATATTTACTTCAATTATTTCTCTCGCGAAGTAGGGTAGATTTTATTATATTTGCACCAAAATATATCTTTTCATTCCAAGCTTGCTTCTACTGAGTTTTATCAAGAAAGGTTTATAGAGGAAATGAAGTATGGTTAATTTAAATTGCACATTAAAGGGCGAATTTCAGAATTTGTAGGTCATAAATGCATATTTTAAAACATATTTCAATATTTTTAGGGCATAAAAATCCTCTCTAATGATGACCAATCCAGAGCAAGAACACGAATTTCATTCGAAGGTGATTTTGGACGTAAAATATTATGATCAAAGATATCAAATGCTGTTGTATGATTTTAAAATATTCCAATTGGTGCTTCGTTTTGATGCATTGCTGAAGCGAGATTTTTCAGAAAAAAATATATGGCAGTTTCTGTAAATTTAGATTTTCTAAATCTATGTTTGCAATCCAAGAATACTTGGTAAATGAAGCTCGATTTCCATTAGTTCGTAGAAAAGTATAATATGTTTGAGAAAACTGACAAAAGAGAAATTGGCCGATAATTTTGAAATTCATGTTTGTCTTTTCTGAAGAGTAGCTTAAATTTTTAATTTTTTTTTTTAAATTTATTTTAAGTCGCATCAACGGCTAGGTCATTAGCGACTAAATAAATACAATATATTATATTTTACATTGTCAATTTTTAGTTTTTACAATATATAGGTTACAATTGAGGTTACAGTACAGAGATGATATGGATATAAAAACATAAAACTTAAACGTGAAAATTACATAACTGTTAATTACTACAAAAAAGGAATAGAAAATTACGTTATTCTAATACAGTTAAATATTTCCTGAAATACCTATTTCATTACAAAATTTTAAAACATTTCTTTGGTAAGTATTATCCCTTAGAATGGCACTAAATCTTTCCTTATCAAAGAATTGGGGTCTAACAGAATTGAATTGGGGACATTCCTGGAGGATGTGATTAATGTTTAGCGGGCAATTGCAGGAGGTACATACTGGGATGGAATTTTTCTCTAGTATATGTCTATGGGAAAATTTGGTGTGGCCGGATCTGATGCGTGAAAGAGTTATTTGTTCACGACGTGAGAGATTTTCATTAGTTTTGAGGGCAAAAAATTCACCAATTTTCTTATGCGTTGTGCTTGCTTTGAGATTGTTCCATTGGTTTGACCACATCTTTTTCATGACTTTGCTAGTAAACTTCACGTAATCCTCAACTGTGTAAGACATTTTGTTGTTTACTTTCTCTTCAAAGTCAATAAGCAACATAGGTGTGGGTGATCTGCTAATCGGAGTTCTTGCTTCTACATTCTTTGTAATGTGGATCACCACAGGTTGAATACACATGTCAGCTGTCTCTTTGCAGATTTCAAACAGGTTGGTGAAGATTAATTGTAGGTAATTACTGGGTGAAACTTTAATGCCATTCGGTATATATGTTGATAAAATAATACATTTTTTAGTTGGGTTGGATTTGACAAGGTTCATTGACATTAGGAAAGCATAATTGTAAGCGCTATTTTTACTTGCAAAGTTCCTAAACTTGATATGAAAGGTCTTCCATGGAGATTGGATGTATAAGCCCATTCTGTCTGTTTCCAGCGTATCTTGGATGTGGATGACATCGTGATCTTGATATTTATTGAGAATCTCGTTGAGGATAAGATCAGCGTCGGAGTCGTTCAAGTTAGAGTTGGAGAGATTCTTGGGAAAGGAATCGACAGTAAATTTTGGTGTGACCCAGGGAGGATATTTAGGTGTTCTATACCTTCCCACCGATATGTTTGGGAGGTTGTAGGCTCTGATTATATCTTTGGTGCTTTCGTAAAAGGGTTTTGGGTATGATTGTAGGTGGATGGGAGCAGATCTGATTGGTGGGTTAATATCATTGAGTATAATATTGTTATTGGATGAGGAGGCTTTGCTTATATATTTGATAGTCAGATAATCCCGTCGAAATTGCAGGGTTGGTTCCGAGGCTTCGATAAGGATGCTACCTGTTGGCGTTGTCTGGAAACATCCAGTACATATCCTAAGCGCTCTATTATGTACAGGATCCAATTTTTTGAGTAGGTTCTTTTTGGCTTTGTTATATATTATACACCCATAGTCGATTTTACTACGAACAATAGCTTTGTAAGTGAGGAGCAAGGTATGTTTGTCTGCGCCCCAGTTGTTATAGTTCATGCATTTTAGTAGATTTGTTCTTCTTTTGACAT
>BLKR01005981.1:0-67816 GCA_011170035.1 Teleogryllus occipitalis | reverse complement strand
GTCGGGGGCGGCGTGTTGTCGGGGGCGGCGTGTTGTCGGGAGCGGCGTGTTGTCGGGGGCGGCGCGTTGTCGGGGGCGGCGCGTTGTCGGGAGCGGCGTGTTGTCGGGAGCAGCGTGTTGTCGGGAGCGGCGTGTTGTCGGGGGCGGCTTGTTGTCGGGGGCGGCGTGTTGTCGAGAGCGACGTGTTGTCGTGAGCGGCGTGTTGTCGGGGGCGGCGTGTTGTCGGGGGCGGCGTGTTGTCAGGAGAGCGCGTGTTGTCGAGGCGGCGTGTTGTCAGGGGGCGCGCGTGTTGTCGAGAGAGCGGCGTGTTGTCAGAAGCGGCGCGTGTTGTCAGGGAGGCGGCGTGTTGTCAGGGGCGGCGTGTTGTCGGGGGCGGCGTGTTGTCGGGAACGGCGTGTTGTCGGGGGCCGCGTGTTGTCGGGGGCGGCGTGTTGTCGAGGGTGGCGTTTTGTTGAGGACGGCGTGTTGTTGAGGGCGGGTGTGTTGTCGGAGGGGACGTGATGTTGTCGGGGGCGGCGTGTTGTCGGGAACGGCGTGTTGTCGGGGGCCGCGTGTTGTCGGGGGCGGCGTGTTGTCGAGGGTGGCGTTTTGTTGAGGACGGCGTGTTGTTGAGGGCGGGTGTGTTGTCGGAGGGGACGTGATGTTGTCGGGGGCGGCGTGTTGTCGGGAACGGCGTGTTGTCGGGGGCCGCGTGTTGTCGGGGGCGGCGTGTTGTCGAGGGTGGCGTTTTGTTGAGGACGGCGTGTTGTTGAGGGCGGGTGTGTTGTCGGAGGGGACGTGATGTTGTCGGGGGCGGCGTGTTGTCGGGAACGGCGTGTTGTCGGGGGCCGCGTGTTGTCGGGGGCGGCGTGTTGTCGAGGGTGGCGTTTTGTTGAGGACGGCGTGTTGTTGAGGGCGGGTGTGTTGTCGGAGGGGACGTGATGTTGTCGGGGGCGGCGTGTTGTCGGGAACGGCGTGTTGTCGGGGGCCGCGTGTTGTCGGGGGCGGCGTGTTGTCGAGGGTGGCGTTTTGTTGAGGACGGCGTGTTGTTGAGGGCGGGTGTGTTGTCGGAGGGGACGTGATGTTGTCGGGGGCGGCGTGTTGTCGGGAACGGCGTGTTGTCGGGGGCCGCGTGTTGTCGGGGGCCGCGTGTTGTCGGGGGCGGCGTGTTGTTGGGAACGGCGTGTTGTCGGGGGCCGCGTGTTGTCGGGGGCGGCGTGTTGTCGAGGGTGGCGTTTTGTTGAGGACGGCGTGTTGTTGAGGGCGGGTGTGTTCGTCGGAGGGTACGTGATGTTTTCGGGGTCGGCGTTGTGCCGCAACGGGGTGTTGACCGGGGCGGAATGTTTCCGGGGCGGCGTGTTATGCGGGCGGCGTGTTGTCGGGGGCGGTCGCGTAGAGGGAAGGGCGTGGTGGTGGGGGTAGCGTAGTGGCAGGGTTGGTCTGTTGGTGTGGGCGTCGAGGTGGCGGGGTTAACCCGTTGGCGTGTTTAGCGTGGTGGTGGTGGTGGTGGTGGTGGTGGTGGTGGTGGTGGTGATGGCGGTGGCGGTGGCTGTGGGGGGGCGTAGCGGTGGCGATGGCGGTGGCGGTAGTGTTGGCTCGGCGTGGGCGATGTTGTGGTGGGGTTGGCCTATTGGCGTGGGTAGTGTGGTGGCAGGGTTGGCACGTTGGCATGGGTGGCGTGGTGGCTGGGTTGGCCCGCTGGGCGTGTGCAGCGTGGTGGTGATGGTGGTGGTGATGGTGGTGGTGGTGGTGGTGGTGGTGGTGGTGGTGGTGGTGGTGGTGGTGGTGGTGGTGGTGGTGGCGGTGGCGGAGGCGGTGGCGGTGGTGGTGGTGGCGTTGGTGGTGGCGGTGGTGGTGTTGGTGGTGGCTTGGTGGTGGCGGCGGAGGTGGTGGCGGTGGCGATGACGGCCCGTTGGCGTGGGCGGCGTGGTGGCGTGGTGGCGTGGTGGCGGGTTTGGCCCGTTGGCGTGAGTGGCGTGGGGGCGGGGTCGGCCTGTTGGCGGCGGAGGCAGACGACGTCGGGCGAGTCGCTTCCGCGGCGCCGGCGGAAGCGTCGTGTTCTTGGAGGTACCTAGCAGAAGCCTCGGCGCCGCCGCCGCATTTGAAATGCAAAGTTAACGAGCGCGATTGTGCGCGCCGCCCACGACGCGGCGCCGTGGCGCTGCAATTAGTGTCATCGCGGCCGCGTGCGCTCACGCCACGGCCCCGCCCCCGTCGCCCGACCCCTCCATTAGCCATCCTATTGCTTTTTATTGGGCGGTGTCCATCTGCTTCATTTGCTAGGTGCCGCGTCCCTCGGTTTGAAACACACAGGGGAATTCAAACTGTTTTTCGTTTGAGAAATTTCCATGGATATTTTCTGTAATAATTCATTTTCATGTTGGTATTTCTTTTCATGTTTCGTTCTTACAGTGATTACAAGTTAAATCAAGTACTCTTGATGTAATACAAAATGCTCATATTATTTACCAAACGTTCAGTTGTATTATTTAAAAGCGTAAAATAAATATGCGAAAAATTTTAATAATCATTAAGTATTTAGGTCGAGAATAACTCAGTCAAATTTAGACAATAAAAGTTTGAAAATTATGGTAAGTAGTAGGTTAAGAAACCAGGTAAGTTCGCCCATTAATAAGTAAAATATTATACACATCGGTTTTCTTTTAATAATTTTGTTCGGTTTCTTCGAGGATTTCTTGTAACTTTAATAATGTTTTATCGTCACGTACTTATGTCATATTGTACACTTTTCAATCTCCGCTTAACCCAGCTGTACTTCTTAATATTAACTATCTCCCAGCAATTAATGTTTACGTCGCTTTTTATTTAGGGAATTTCTCTTCTTTCTACTACAACTATCTTCCCTTGGGACATTTCTTTCTTTCGAAATCACTTACCCTCTTATCCGACACCTCAAATCCAATCCCATCTGTTCACTCAAATCCCTACCACTTTTTCGTCATTCGTCTCATGTGTAAGCGCCGATCAGGTCCTCCATCGTTTGAAGCAAATCTATTAGCCTACGTTCCATGATTGGGAAGCATCTACTTACTTTGTGAGTGTTGTGATAAACTAGTCAATGTTGTAATAATTTGTTGGTAATAAATATTTTAAAAGTATTGCAATAATTAGGCGTCTATTATTTACACTGTGTAGCGCAAAGTATTTTTTTTATTTTACGTTGTATGTTCAGACTATAATTATTATATTGTAACTCATATTAAATCACAAAGCTTAGAACCACGACTATCTGTCTTACAAAGCCCTAATGAACAAAAGCACGTTTTTGTTGTATTGCACCGGTATTCTATTAGTGAATTAAATTGAGTAAAAAGGAGTTTATAACTGACTATTACTTACATTAAACACGCTATCATAAACAACATTTAACGACCAACAAGAGAAATTATTCTAAAGCGAGTTTGAAAGTACCGATCCGTACGTGACACACCACAAGTGACAATTCGATAGCTGCACATTTCCATTTACTTCATCACAACTACCATCACTGTGTTCGCAATAAAAAGAAACGAGAGCAGCCAGTTTGCATACATACGTACACACGTAGCGCACGCCACACGACAGCGCTGAACTATCCGTGACAATAGCGCAGTCCGGCCTTTCTGCAGAGGCCGGGTTTTGAACTTTGCATCGACGCGAGCGGCGAGGGGCGTGGATGGGGTGGGAGCGGTGGCTGGGTGGCGGCGGAGGGCGGGGGGGGCGTGATTGCCCGTGCGGCTAATTAACGCGCCCTGGAGGCTGGCGGCTTTTGGGCGATCGCTTGGGCAGGCGTGCGCGTTTGGGCCGTCGGACGCGGGAATGTCACGCGCGCTCAGCGTAATGAAAGCGAGACCCGCCTCGATGCGGCTCCCATCCGACTGGGCAGGCGAGTGCCTGGGGAGCGTTTTGTGAACAACACGAACTAAATGTTGGGGCGATTGAAGTTGATGGCCGGTTGAAGAGATGCCGTCGATTACGATTGACGGTACCGGCTGAGTGTATCTCAGATCTAACATTTCCTCTGTGTCTCTACTGACTTTGATCGGGAGGTCCTAGTAGTCGAGCCCGGAACACCAGGCGAATGCCGGAGCAGTACCCTGTCAAACGGGCCACGATCTGTCCTTCCTCTTCCTTGTCCTATCCTCTCCCCTTACACACACACTAACATGCACTACACTACCACATATTCCGGGAGACCGGTCGGGAGCTTAGAGCTTGTCCCGACTGGGGCGGTGCCCCGTTGATGGGAGAGTCCTGGTTAGGGGGAAACCCCACTAGCCGACGGTAGGTCGGCGCCGGATCTCGCCATCCAGCGGGGGAAGATCACCGCCCTCTCCCGCGAAAAAAAGCATGCACTACACTAACGGGACTAATGACCAAAGCATTTGACGCGCCCGGAAACTCGAAAAAAATCAATCAAATCAATCGAGCCCGGCGATAGCGTTTTTTGGTCATAATAGAGCGAGATCAACTATAGAGCAGGGTCGAATTCAGCCACTGTGTGGAGAAAAACTCTAGCGGTCAACTGCGCCGATCGGGAGTTTTCCGTGATTTCTCTGATCAATACAAAGCGAATGCCGGAGCAGTATCTCCACTACACTACCACACACGTCGGGAGACCAGGCAGGAACTTGGAGCATGTTCTGGCTGGGGTAGTGCCCGTTGAGACGAGATTCTTGGAGGAAGAAATCTCCTGCATGTCGACGTATGCAGCGCCGGATCTCACTATCCAGTGGAGACCGAATCACCGCCACCACACGGAATAAAACATCCACTACGCTATTCAGGCTAATGACTATAGCAGTTAACGTGCCTGGAAATATCAATCAACCAACAATGGATGGCATCTCTTCATTCGGTTAATTATTCATTCGTTCAGAAAGTGCTGTAAGAAGCATTTCATTATTGTTGTTATATATAAAATGTGTGTGTGTGTGTGTGCGTGTTCTAACTGTTCGAATTGAACGGAGAATGAGCACGAGCATTATAACGTCAAGACTCCTGAACCACCAGGTGATCGAGAATCATGACGTGGAAATCGTTGTGAACACGTCCCATGTCTCTTTACCCTCAGGGTAGTTCGGAAACAGAACCTTTTGTGTCGGCGTGGTGTTCAGATTTCAGATATTGTGCTTTTAAAAAGTGGTGTGCCCCAACCTCTACAAGACGGTTCCTAGTTTTGATTTTTCTAAGAGAGCCATGAGGGTCCGGTTGTCCGCCAGTACTTGGGAGCAACTTAGCATATCGAGCTTAGTTACCTCTAAAAGTTACGTTGGTAGTATGGTTCTACTGAAGTGCAACTCAATTGTGTCGAAAGGCGGTTTGGTTTAGTCAGAGACCGGGACCGCCATTTGAGCAGCAGCTACAAGGCCATCACATTTCTATAGATGCACGTCGGCTACCGCAGGTGTGCCAACTTCATTACGGTGAGGTAACCTTTTCTGATATGTATTATGCTTCAGGCAGTAAGTGGGACCGTTTCACCGGCAACATCAAAAACTTGGTTTGGTTTGTATCTTGAATGTCTACAGCATCAGTGAAAGAATTTTTGTACCTGTGGTATTCATGTTAGTTGGACATCATTGTATAATCTGTGTATTTGTAGTGATTTAAACATCAAATATTTATAATCTGTTCTTAAGTTCATGAGTATTAAATAAGGTGCAACGCAATAGTTTTGAAGGTATGGACATCAATGGTGGTGAAAATTATAATGTTCATTTTAAAGTAATTGCATATGTTGATGTCTTATAAAGTTTATAGGAAGAATAAATGAAAGAATATTTATTGAAGCACAGACCCACTCTCTTTCATTGAATCAATGTAATACCGCTAGACTACAGAAACCTGCGAATAAACCGCTACTTTTTAATATGCGATGGGAATCATCCTGTTAAATTTATCCCTAGGAGTAAGGTCCTTGGGTCATTACCGCAGAATTAAACAAAGTAATCAGAAAAGAAACCGAACGTATTAACGTGTCTTGTTTCGAAGGCGGAATAGGCGGTCCGTGGAGCTTCCGAAGGTCCTTGCCGGCTCGAGGCTGCGCCGCACGGGGGCGCATTTGAGCGCGAGGCGGAGGACGCGGTCTGCGGGGGCGACCGCAGGGAGCGTGTCCTCAGCGCGTCCTCCGTCCTCCCCCTCCCCGCTGCCCCCGCGAGGGCGCGAACGCGCGAGGGGCCGCCCCGCCGGCTGACTCATCTTCGCTGGCAGCGCTGGATGGCGGTAACGAGGTGGGGGAGGGCGCCAGGTCGAAGATTCAGCCACTGCGGCGGAGGAGGATATCGCTGATGCCGTGAAGACACATCAACAGACGAGTAATGAACGGAGGGTGGGACGGACAGGGCCGACAGAGACGAAGCGGACAGATTCACCGACGAGAACTACGAGAAGTACTATAGAAGGCAAGAGAAAGAGTATTTTCTAGATGACGAAGGAAGGCAGAAGAGGTTGGGAAGATGGGAATCAGAGAATACAAAGGCACAGTAGTGATTGAAGAAGCATTGAAATAGAATGAATGAAAAGAAATTGGGTTAGGTGAATGTGGAATACATCTACCACCCTAGTAATAAGCAATATTATTATAAATATATTTTATATAGTTTTAACCAATTATATTAACTGTAGAGGTTTTTGAACACTGATCTTTATATTGCTCAATTTTTGAATTGAATAAAAGAAAATAAATAAATAAATACAAAATGGCGAATGTGCGCAAGTGTGAGAAACACATTTAGTCTCACGCCCGGTGAAGTAAGAACGCACAAAACGAAGAAGAGGGAAATCGCAAGGGCGGCAACGTTGCTGATGGTAGTATTGACAATGGTAGTAAGGGTGGTGGCGTAAATGACAGCCATGGAAGCGGAGTTTGCAGAATTCAAGGGCTTCAGTAAAGGGGTGGACTCGAGGAAACGAGAGCGAGATACGGGGAGCGAGATACGAGTAAACGGGGGGGGGGAGAAGTAACAGAAAATGTACACCCGGACAAAACAAAGACTACAAAGGCGACCGGTGGAGACATACTAGTGACAAGAACTTATGATTTTAACAAGTACATAGCCTATACAATGTATCTCATGGAATACAAAGCAATGTGTCGCGTCCACATACATCACTTATGAGATCGATGGATTGTGATATATTGTCTCATGGCTCCCGAATCCGTAGATAATTTGTGTGTAGATAATTTGAAAGGTATGGAAGTGGGATGGGAAGATCGCGCGCGATGCCTTCCCCTCGCTCAAGTTATCAGGACAACCACGAAAACTACCGATCAGAGAAGCCTGCGAATTTGATTTCAAATTTTCATTAATACCTGAAATAAATGTGCGACTAACTGCGACTCACCGCGATGGGAGTATTACTGACAAACAGCAAAAGCAAATGTATAAATGAAGTGTGTGTGTGGCATGTATAATAGATGGTGATTCTACATGATTAATGTGTTAATTCAGTGAAGTTAGATCAGCAAAACAATCATCAATTTAATACTATAATGACAGCTTTCATACATTTCTCCTTAAATTTCCTGCCGGTATTGTGCTATCTTAAATCGTAGGACTTCTTCAGAGCTTTTCGTTGATAATCTAAAAGTTATTTATGCACCAAGGGCTCTAATGATCGAGCGGTGACAAAATGTCCGAGGAACTTTGGACCGACGGCTTTTTGTCACCTGAGATCATTAGAACCAGTTACATTCGCCTACAGTTTCAGTCGCCCGATGTGCGTATATCATTTTATTTTTTGGCTAATTTTATTGATTAACATTTTTTTATTTACTAATTAACTAAATGTTTACTTGCCTCAGTTTGTCTTTTCGTAATTCCCTCCCATAAGAGAAGATATACATCACTAAACTGCTTTCACATTTCCCTCATAACCACGATCCTTTCGATCCAGGTAAGTTGGGCAGTGTATATAAAAGAAATTTGTCTTCTGCCAAGTTGACTGCCAAGTCACTCATTGTATGAATGGCTGCGATAAGCCTAATAATTCAAGTTTATATGCAATTATTCTGATGTCGGGGAATTTCGTCATGTTCGCGAGAACTTTTAGGATGCATTACAACCTGGGTCTCTACTCTAGCGAGTGTTGACAATGATCAGTTGTAAACAGATGTGATCTCCAGATTGCAAATCTGACTGAAAACAGATCCACTCTGACGTAGATTGAGAGGTAGGATAACAGCAGCGACTCAGATAATTAATAATGGCAATCGTTCAATTAAGAAACAAAAGCCCGATTACTCCTATCATAATTGTGTCTAAGAAGCATAAAACACGAAGTAAAGAAAAAGTACAAATTTCCTAGTAAGACAGGGCTTTAACATGTTCTATGGAACACCCTTTCTTAATCGAAAGATTCTATCTCCAAATACAATGTATATTTTTAAAAGCATATTATTATCTTTTATTGGTAGTTTCCTAGGTATTTTAAATTTACTTATTTTTTAATGTTGTTGATGAGAAACTAATATTTCGTGACGTTTTATGGGAATTGGACAAACACTATAAAGTGAAATTTAATACTTGGGTAGATTAGGGTAGAAATATTTGTAATTTAAAAAATAGAAATGATGTGAAAATGAAAGAGAGAAAAACGCACGCCATGGATAAAAACGGGCAATAACAAAGCGAAAATGAGGAAATTGTAAATATTAGATTCATTACATATTTAAAAGTTTAATAAATGAATTTATCATCATTTAATAGCCTTTAATAACTAGCAAGTAGAAGTGATGATCTCTAGAGAATTTTCATATCTTTTTCCGCCCTTTGTTTGCCATTTGCCGCCCCCATTCGCTATTTGTCCTCGGTGTGATAGGTCGTCAAACCTCACACCTTCACCTCACCTCCGAAGACTCTCACGCCCCCGCCATCGCGCCCTCCTTCCACTCATTCACATTTATGTTCACAGGCAATTGCACATCCGCCGCCCCGGTTGCACCTCCCTTCCTCCCCCCTCCCCAGCCGTCTCGACGCTTCCTCGCCCTCGCTTGTCACGACCGCTCAGCCCGGAGCACGGAGACAGCCCGCGGAACTTCTGGGAGGGGAGGGGAGGGCGCGGCGCGGCGCGGGCGAGAGAGCAGCAGAATGAGAGAAACGTTTGTAGACGGAAACGAAGAGAAGGGCAAGACGTACCAAGGAAAAGGAAGTCCAAGACAAAATAAGGACTGTCCTTTTTACGTGTTTGAAAGGTTGTACAGGAAAACTGACATGAACGTAATGAAACATAGACAAGGAAAGACACTGGTAAGAAGTGATGCAGAAAAATAAATCAAATGGCAAATACGTTATGGGAAAGTAAAAGTTTGGGAAGGGATATGGAAGATGAAAAAAGGGGGCTGAGAGTTGGGAATGAAAGAGTATGCGTGAAACCAAAAAAGGCAATAAGGGAAGTGTGATAATGCAAAAGAAGGATGTGTAATGAGAAATGCAGTTGAAAGGAGAGAAGAGATATTGACAGAATGTCAAAAGCGACGCGAAAAGCACGGTAAGATCTAGAAGGGCTGTGAGTGGAGTGGGAGAAAAAACTTAATACGTGGAAGAAGGTGCATTACGAATTGAGGGAGCAATGGTACGGAGAAGCGGAGGGTGTAGAGGGAGGATGGAGGAGGGGAAGGGGTGGGAGAAAGCCTACCCTAGCGAAAGGGACAGCGGCAGATTTGCATTGCACACAACAAAGGTATCGCTGTTCATCTCTCATCGCGCCGCGCCCGCGCCCTTTAGACGTTTATTGCGGTTAAGGAAACTGCCGGCAGGCGCCTTCGGGGTCGTCCTCTCGGTGGCGACCGGCGGAGCGGCCCGCTCGGGCGGCGCTGACTCAGTGGGCGGGGCACGGGTTTGACGTTTTAGATGGGAAGAGGGCGGGGCAGAAGAGAGGCAGGGAACAAGCGAGCTGAGGAACAAGCGAGCTGAGGAACAAGCGAGCTGAGGAACAAGCGAGCTGAGGAACAAGAGAGCTGAGGAACAAGAGAGCTGAGGAACAAGAGAGCTGAGGAACAAGAGAGCTGAGGAACAAGAGAGCTGAGGAACAAGAGAGCTGAGGAACAAGAGAGCTGAGGAACAAGAGAGCTGAGGAACAAGAGAGCTGAGGAACACGAGTTGAGGAACAAGAGAGCTGAGGAACAAGCGAGCTGAGGAACAAGAGAGCTGAGGAACAAGAGAGCTGAGGAACAAGAGAGCTGAGGAACAAGAGAGCTGAGGAACAAGAGAGCTGAGGAACAAGCGAGCTGAGGAACAAGCGAGCTGAGGAACAAGAGAGCTGAGGAACAAGAGAGCTGAGGAACAAGAGAGCTGAGGAACAAGAGAGCTGAGGAACAAGAGAGCTGAGGAACAAGAGAGCTGAGGAACAAGAGAGCTGAGGAACAAGAGAGCTGAGGAACAAGAGAGCTGAGGAACAAGAGAGCTGAAGAACAAGAGAGCTGAGGAACAAGAGAGCTGAGGAACAAGAGAGCTGAGGAACAAGAGAGCTGAGGAACAAGAGAGCTGAGGAACAAGAGAGCTGAGGAACACGAGGGCGGGGAACACGAGGGCGGGGAACACGAGGGCGGGGAACACGAGGGCGGGGAACACGAGGGCGGGGAACACGAGGGCGGGGAACACGAGGGCGGGGAACACGAGGGCGGGGAACACGAGGGCGGGGAACACGAGGGCGGGGAACAAGAGGGCGGGGAACAAGAGGGCGGGGAAACACGAGGGCGGGGAACACGACGGCGAGGAACAAGAGATGGGGAATAAGAGGGCGGGGAACAAGAGGGCGGGGAACAAGAGGGCGAGGAACAAGAGGGCGGGGAACACGAGGGCGGGGAACACGAGGGCGGGGAAACGAGGGCGGGGAACACGAGGGCGGGGAACACGAGGGCGGGGGAACACGAGGGCGGGGAACACGAGGGAGGGAAACACGAGGCGGGGAAAAAGAGGGCGGTAACATGAGGTGGAACAAGAGAGCTGAGGAACAAGAGAGCTGAGGAACACGAGGGCGGGGAACACGAGGGCGGGGAACACGAGGGCGGGGAACACGAGGGCGGGGAACACGAGGGCGGGGAACACGAGGGCGGGGAACACGAGGGCGGGGAACACGAGGGCGGGGAACACGAGGGCGGGGAACACGAGGGCGGGGAACAAGAGGGCGGGGAACAAGAGGGCGGGGAACAAGAGGGCGGGGAACAAGAGGGCGGGGAACAAGAGGGCGGGGAACAAGAGGGCGGGGAACAAGAGGGCAGGGAACAAGCGGGCGGGGAACAAGAGGGCGGGGAACAAGAGGGCGGGGAACAAAAGGGCGGGGAAAAAGAGGGCGGGGAACAAGAGAGCGGGGAATAAGAGGGCGGGGAACAAGAGGGCGGGGAACAACAGGGTGGGGAACAAGAGGGCGGGGAACAAGAGGGCGGGGGAAAGATGGCGGAGAAGGAGAGGGGGGGAATAAGGGTGGGGAAGGGGGTGGTGAAGGTGCGGAGATGAACAAGAGGAGAAAGGGGGAGGCTAAGAGACAGAGACACTCTGGAGAAATGGAGTCTGGGAGATATAGAAAGGCCAGGGAGTGAATAACGGCGGGAACGGATGACGTATCATCCAGAATTTACTTCTCGGACTCGTCAGACCGAACGGAAAGAGGTTCGACACTGACAAAGTGCCTTATAAGGTTTTCAGACCTTCTGCAAAACTCCCTCAAAGACCTCCTCTGGCCCAGGGAAGATGAGAAGAAATAATTATGACGAATGAATTCGAAAAGAATGTTCAATAATATATTACACGACGATTTCTTAAGAAAATAAAGTGAAAGGCAGCATGCCACATCGTCGATACTCAAGAAAAGCTACACATCTAAAAAATGGTCGTTCTGCAGAGGAAGTTTTAAACACGTTTTCTTGGTCAATTTTTTTTTCTCTGTACTCTAAATACTGGATCTTTCGCTATTTGAATAACATTTTAGTCGTAAAAATACATTATTTTCTCTTCAACTGAGAATGGCACATTTTCAAATGAGTCACTTTTCTCATGCACTGGCGGTTCTTATACTTTTACACAATATCTTGGGGGAGACGTGAAACGGATATACCAAAATATACTGTTTTAATTTAATGACAGTATTATTCCCAGATATTTGAAGTAGAAATGTAAACAACTGGCACACCTAACACCATTGTTTCAGTTTTTGTCTTTTCTCGTTGAGAATTTCAAAACATATTTTATTACACCGGTTTCCGCACGTCGTTGTTATAAAATCTAAAAGCACTGGAACACTTCGTATTGCAACAAGTGAACAGTTGTGGGAATTTAATGTAAACATTCAATTACACAGGAAGCACGTACGATTCGGTGTACTACATAATTGTATGCATAAATAATAAAGCGGCCAATAAACAAATGCCGCAGTTGGTCGTTGTGTTGTTACTTTCCAAATTGAAGTCAGTAAGTGAAATTGTATTTACATTGCTTCCTATGTGAACACTAGCAAATTAATGGTTTCAGCTTACCGGAACAGTAGGAAAAACTCTTCATTCATTCATTCATTCATTCATTCATTCAAAACTCTTCATTCATTCATTCATTCATTCATTCATTCATTCATTCATTCATTCATTCATTCATTCATTCATACATACATATATACATTACATTACATACGCACAATACGCCTTTTAATACTGACCCAGTGATGAACTGGCAGACACTGGAATTCTCACCTAGAAAGAGAAAAACATTATATTTTAATATTTATTTTAATAACTGTACTATCACTGTGATGCTGGCAACTGCAAAATGATCACCAAATATCGAGTAATATTTGCACAGCAACAAGTATGTCAATTTATTTTTGCATTACGTGACAGTTTTAAAACAATGATAAAATAAGCTTAAAAAGAACGCCGTGACAATTCAGATCAAATGACTATCAACAACAATGACTACAATGAACTGAGTTAAAGTCTCCGAAAATTTAGCATTTGTTTTCATCAAACTATCAAACAAAACGCATTATGGTTGATAATGTACACACAATAATGTCCACTTCTCAGTACTTAGCCTTCAGGGCCAGGTCGTCTACAGAAACCAGGTTTTATTTTATAAAAGTGTAACGTAACCAGTTGCCAGCCACGTTTGCGAACTCCTAGCGGCTTTGGAGAGCTGGCTGCTACATGAGGACGAGCAAAAGGCGGCGTATAAGAGGGCCAGTTGAGGGGGAGTAGGACTCCCCCACCCCGTGACGCAAGGCGAGCGGGGCAGGGGCCCTCATCCGGTGAGCGGGCGTTTGTTGACCGAGTGACGCCTCTCCTCAGGGAAGATTGATTGATTGATTGATTTTTTCGTGTTTCCGGGCGCGTCAACTGCTTTGGTCAGTAGCCCCGTTAGTGAAGTGCATGTTTTTTTCTCGGGAGATGGCGGTGATCTTCCCCCGCTGGATGGCGAGATCCGGGGCCGACTTACCGTCGGCTAGTGGGGTTTCCCCCTAACCAGGACTCTCCCACCAGCGGGGCACCGCCCCAGCCGGGACAAGCTCTAAGCACCCGACCGGTCTCCCGGAATATGTGATAGTGTAGCGCATGTTAGTGTAAGTGTGTGTGTAAGGGGAGAGGACAGGACAAGGAAGAGGAAGGACAGATCACACGCGGTCCGTGGCCCATTTGTTAGGGTACTGCTCCAGCATTCGCCTGGTGTTGATCGGAGAAACCACAGAAAACTATCGATAAGACCAGCCGCCAGCTAGAATTGTCCTCCAAACAGCGACTGAATTCAATCTAGCTGAACAGCTAGTGTCGAAAATCCTGCCGCCGTGGGGAGTGGGAACTTAGGACCTCCCGGTCAGAGGCGCTGCAGTGACATCAGTTGATGCACTGAGCTTACCACTCCCGGTCCTCAGGGAAGCTGAGGGGCGATCACGAGAGCGCCAAAAGAAGTTAGCGGACAAGCAGAAGGCGGAGGGGTTGGTTCTAAATGTGTCTCACGTGCGTACGTATCTGCTAGTCCCGGAAGGCGGATGGGTATTCGTCGGGACACACAATGAGTAGCATTGGTGCCTGGGCACCGGCACGATAGTCTGTGTGGAGGACACTAGGCACTAGTCAAGTGAAGGGGAGCAGCGTGCGTGGAAGTCACAGAGGTAGATTTCCAACGTAAACCCAGAGCTGTACATTGCGTAAATCTTGTAAATAAACAGATTTGTAAATAGAGCTCGTGTCTGTATTGTCATTTCGCTATCACGACGCCACAAAAGATCAGTTTTTAAAGCAACTATTCTGATTTGTTAAAGATTTATGACACATGAAACTAACCAAGAGAAGGAAACTGAACACTTTAAATGAAGCCTACAGTGAAGTAATATTCTTAGAGATGAAGTTGATCGCTACAATAAACAGAGGCTCTCTAGCGATTTCACACATGTTGTGAATTGACAGAGGATACCCCTTCCAGAGAGTTGGATGTCCCTTGATGAATTATTAATTTTTCCTTGGCCAGGTATATAATTAACCAACATTTCGAGCCGTGTTTTCTATTTCCACACTATGAATTGTTCTAATGAAAAAATTCAAACGACAGAAATTGGACAAAAAAACATGTTTGAGAGCCTTATTAGGATTTATTCAAATTTTGTTGCGTAAGCGAAGAAGATATTCCTTTCGCTTTTCTTCCTTCGACCATCCCCGCCTGAACGTTTTTATAACCACTCTCTGGAGAAAATTGTGAATTCGCACCTTGTTAGTTAATGCCTTATTTTTATGTGGCGAGACTCGGGCCGTCAGGCACGCTCTTCCGTCTAACCACCCAAATTTAGCGACGCTCCTTTCACCACCTAGCGGAGAAAGGAGATATTTATCTTGGGCGACGAAACAGGTGGATCTCAATTTTGCTCAGAGGCTTCATTTAGGCTTGAGGATCTTTTACATGAAGTAAATTACTACATGGGACAGCCGGCTTTACTTCCCCATCCGACGGAAGGCGCACGAAGGATTTTTTCGACCTTAAAAATCCACGGCTTCGATCAGGTATGAACCCGCAAACTCGGGTACAACAGTCCGGTACGCTGACCGTTATACCACCGAAACCGCTCCACCTTGTTTTCACACCGGCACCAGAACAATACTGTGCGGTATAGGAGGCTTCAGTAAAGAGCCACCGGGCGAATAAATGATCATAAAACGCGCCGTCTGGTGAGATCCGAACCGCGCGAACAGGCTGGCGGGTGAGCGCGGGGGTAGGGCCGCGGCCTTTTGGACAATCAATCACCCGAGGGAGCGGTTCCGGATGCGCGCGTGAAGCTCTTGTCCCGAGGTGAATCGTGAGTAATGTTGCTTCCTCCGCGGTGTCAAATAGAAATCTATTTTCGGTCGGACGTTATAACCGAGCGGGGTGATACGTCTTGAGCGGTCTCTTACAAAAGAATCCGCCAACGCCCCCCCCCCCTGCCACCCTCGACGTCGCTGCTGGGCGAACGCTCCGGGAAAATTAAGTTGCGTTTGGATCGCGAACGGCAATTCGTCTCCGAGTAGCTTTTCACTTTTGCGCCAGCTGACAACCGTGTTTCTGAGAATTTTGATAACAGCTGTCCGCTAATTGGCAGACCTCCAGAAAATAATATGAAATGAAAAAATTTCCATTAAAATCGAAAATTGTGATGTAATGCCTTGTAAACTGCGCCATGCGTTGTATTCGAACTTATGAACGAAATCAATGCATTTTAAAATGAATGATTCATTTCATTAATAATTTTTAAACAAAAATCTGGTTAACCAATCTTTTATAAATTCTTAAAAATTATAAATATTGTTATGCATTTAAGTTAGAAAAGAGTAGATTTTCATAAAACAATATACTTTATTTCTATTTCGTGTTTTGTGACTGCTGACTCTGAAGTGTCACATTTTTCGTAATTCACAGAATTCCAAAAATTAGCATAAAATAAAACATTTCTTTGCAAAACTACAATGATAATATATTATTTTATGGTTTTCTCTTCCGGCTAATCCCAGTTTCAGTCAGTTTTCCTCCACCCTCTCAGTAGATGGTTTATCAATCCGTGCACCACTCGCCAGAATACTAAAGGTCTCTATGAATACTTGATCTGAAGAACGCGAAACCTTCTTTGACACAAGACCAACGAAAGTTTAAGTACAAACATCCCTATCAAAAGGAGGATTCAAACCCACGATACTTCACAGGAAAACCTTGAATACTCTCTAGTACCCTCTGAATGCAGGTAGGCTACATGTATTATTGCAAGGCAAAAAAGTCACATACAAATTTCCTCACCAATTCCTGAAAGAAAATCAGTACGTTCCCTTTTCATGAAAATCTTTATCATCAATGATTTATTTGATATTTTGTCGAAAAGCAACGTTAAAATGAATTCCATGGTCCTAAAACAGCATTTTTCATTGTTAACGTAATAATTATATAAATTACATTACAGTAATTAAAACTAATTCACGCATTTCTCATACTACTGCATCGCTTTCTAGATGAATAATATTCATTAAAATGATTTTATTTAAAAAATATGCCTTTAATGTGATATTCATTTTTGAATAGTTGGAATGAAAGCATTCCAAATTTTTCTTCTGAACTGTTTGCCATAAAGAAAAGTAAGTTTTTTTCGCTGTGCGCTTTGTACATTTTGAATAAATTAAAAACAATACAACCACAAACCAAACAAAAAGATCGGATTAGTGAATTTTATGAATGCAATTTTTGATAGTATGTTATTACCGAATAACTTTTGTTTCATTATGTGCAATCCGCTAAAACTTTCCACATCTCACTGTCTTCATTATTTCATTCAAGATGGCAATCAAAGATAAATACAGCAGATACAATTTAGAGTTCAAGAATCATAGAAGTCAATTGGACTTCTGCAAAAGTCACAATCGAAGTCGCTCTATACGAAAAGAATGAGGTCCATTAACATTCCATGTTTTCAAGTAAATAAAAAGATGAAATTTGACAAAAACGTTGTATAATATCACAGTTGCTTTACACATTTTGTTTCATCTTTAGTGGCTTACGTGTCTCACCGCTAGTACAATACTGTCTAACTGAATGCATTTTGAACCACAGAACCACAGTTTGAAAGTCAGCCACATAACACCAAAAATGTTCAATTCATGGAATTAATTCAAAATAAGTACTTATTTTCATTGATTTTATTTCAATTTGGCTTCCGTTAACCTTCACCAAAACAAACACTTCCATACTATGTATTCCTGAAAATAGTTTCAGTCGTTTTTTTTTTCTTTACCTTCCCTCTAATCTCTGTAAAATGCAGTCCGCGCTGACTTTTATAAATAATGGTTTCTTGATTACAGAACAACTCAGCTGTTACCTTTTTACGTAAGTAGCTCAGTGCATCAACTGATGTCACTGCAGTGCCTCTGACCGGGAGGTCCTGGGTTCGAGTCCTGACGGCGGCAGGATTTTCGACACTAGCTTTTCAGCTAGGTCGAATTCAGTCGCCGTCTGGAGGAGAATACTAGCCGCCGGTTGTTCTGATCGGTAGTTTTCCATGGTTTCTCCGATCAACACCAGGCGAATGCCGGAGCAGTACTCTACCAAACGGGCCACGGACCGCGCCCGATCTGTCCTTCCTCTTCCTTGTCCTATCCTCTTCCCTTTCACACACGCTTACACTAACATGCACTACACTACCGCATATTCTGAGAGACCGGTTGGGAGCTTAGAGCTTCTCCCGGGTGGGGCGGTGCCCCGCTGGTGGGAGAGTCCTGGTTAAGGGGAAACCCCACTAGCCGACGGTAGGTCGGCACCGGATCTCGCCATCCAGCGGAGGAAGATCACCGCCATCTTCTGAGAAAAAACATGCACTACACTAACGGGACTAATGACCAAAGCAGTTGACGCGCCAGGAAACACGAAAATATCAATCAATCAATTTTTACGTAATCTGTAGCGTTGACCCAGCGTGGAGTCCTTCGAAAGCACGTACTACATTCGGCGACTGGCGCAAGCCAAGCCACAAAGGCGCTCGCAGGCAAACGCGTGCCGCACGGGCCACGCCACCGGCCGCCTGAGAAGCGCTGGCGATCGCGTCACCCGCAGCCATGCGGCCGGGCGCACGGGCCTCGTTTAAAAGCGGCGCTGGCCCCTGGCGACGCGCTAACGATGAGGAATTCGGGCTATTGCGAACGCAGCGCCCCGCTCGCCCCTCCATCGATCAGGGTCACTCCTGACAGGGCGACGCGCCGGCCGGGTGGTCAGGGAAGCACGGGAAGGCGAGGGTGAAGGGGGAGAGGAAGAGGAAGGTGAGGAGGCTGTTGGATGGGAAGGGAAGAGAAGGCGGTGACCGGGGAAAAGGGGAGGAGGAGAGAGGGAAAAGTGAGAAAAGGAGAATGAGAAGCAGGGAGAAGGAAGAGAAAGGGAGGTTGAAGGGAGAGGGAGGGAAGGAAAGAAAGACCTTCCCTATGATCTAGACCGTCCGGGATCACGCCGCGTCGCTGTCGTGGTGGCTGACGTTTCGGCCAACATGTTGTGGCCTTCCTCAGAACGTACTGCTGGCTGGCGAGATCGCCTTATATGGCTCATCCCGGACAGCCTAGACAATACAAATTCCGGCCGCGGAAGTCTACGCAATCATGTATGTCCTTCCCTCCCCCGCCTACATACCGGCCTTCAGATCGCCCTTCATCTCGCCCTCGCTCTACCCTTCCTTTCGTTTGTTAGCCTCTGCCCTTCGCACTCATCTTCGGTGATTGTCCCTATGATGTATATACTTATCATGTAGATACTACAATGTGTTGAGTATACACATCATTGTAAGTATATGTGTACTCATCACATTGCACTTACCGCATGGTAATGTTGTAGTATATTACATTATTGGTCTCCCCTGATTCTCTCCTATGTGTCTTCAATAACTATAGATCACCTTTCAAAACAGACTTCCGAATGTTCCATTCTTCACTGTCCTCACACTTCATCACTTTTGTTATTGCACAAAATAGGATTTCTCAAAGAGAAAGTATTTTTTTAAAAAGAAGTATTTTTCAGCAAAAAGTATTTTTCAGAAAAGTATTTTTTAGAAAAAAGTATTTCTCAAGAAAGTATTTCTCAAAAAAAGTATTTCTCAATGAAAGTATTTCTCAAGGAAAGTATTTCTAAAAAACAGTATTTCTCAAGGAAAGAATTTCTCAAAAAAGTATCACAAAAAAAGTATTTCTCAAAGTAGTATTGTACAGAAAAGCCAGCGTGGGTATAGTAATACTATTAAATAGTAAACTACTCTAGAGAGCGCTTGCAAAATTTGACTTTATTGCACCCTGTGTTCGTCGCGTACCACACGGCTAACTTGCTTCAGTTTCCACGCTTTCAGCACAGGATTTCTGAGAATTCATATAAAAAAGCTAGACCAATAATACGCACGACAGCTAAAGAAGCTGTAGGACATTTGTACATGAAGGCTCAATCACGAAAAGAATTTCATCATTTCGGGAAATGAAAAGCGCTGAAGAATGTTCCCGAGAAAAAGCGTTGGGAGTATCCCCATGTGAAAAAAAATTCTCAGAAACACTAATGAAGCTTTTTACCTTTCATCCTTCTTCGATAGCCGCCAAGTCACAAAGGAATATCAATGAAATGGATCCTATCAATTGAAAGAGATTTTTCTGAACTCAGTAAGCATACGTATTTTCCAAAATTCCTCAACAATCAATAAACGCTCTTTAATACACTAAAAATAATGTTACAGAAAAATACAATTATTAAATTTTAGCCGCCATTTGAACCAAATTTGCAGTTCTGTCGTTGACCACACGAAGACAATCCATAAATATTTTCTATTAGTCCAGTCAATTGGGGCTCAAAGGGTACGATCCAGAAAAAAGAATTTTTTCAGGATGCTGAATTCGAATTGTTTGACACCTCATGATGTTTGACACCTCAAGAAAGGTCGCCTTTACGGAGAAATCTATATATATAAAAGAAAGTCGTGTTAGTTACACTATTTATAACTCAAGAACGGCTGTACTTATTTGGCTGAAAATTGGTAAGCAGGAAGCTTAGAGCCAGGAGACGGACATAGGATACTGTTTATCCCGTTCGACAGCGTTCCTGTGTGAGAACGCACGTTTTTGCACGTTTTCGCACGTTTTCGCGTGATTTCGCATTTGCGCCTGATAATAAAACAAAAAATGTCGTGTATCACAAGGTACTTAACTGAAGAGTGCAACCTATGCACCAAAAATACAGGAACAATAATAAATGATTAATCTACTTAATTTTTTTATTTTTTTTCTAATAAACAATTTAACTTAATAAATTCCAAAATCTGCTTATTTATTTCCTTTAACAGCCGGTCCCTATGATTACAGCTTTGTATTTATCTCTTAAACAAAAATCAATTCCAAAAAAATGCTCTGCTACGTAATAGATTTTTTAATTATTTATTTAATATCAGAGCGTTTTTTTGAAATTCTTCTTTGTTTGAGAGAAAAACACAAATCTGCAATTGCTTTATTATCACGAGTGCAACAAGGATAGTACAGTTTCTCACAGTGAGTGCGACGCGAGAAAAGATGGGACCGGCTGTTAAGGCGGAACAGAGTTCGCCGGGTCAGCTAGTCTATATATATAAAAGAAAGTCGTGTTAGTTACACTATTTATAACTCAAGAACGGCTGTACCGATTTGGCTGAAAATTGGTGAGCAGGAAGCTTAGAGCCAGGAGACGGACATAGGATACTGTTTATCCCGTTCGACAGCGTTCCTGTGTGATAACGCACGTTTTCGCACGTTTTCGCGTGATTTCGCATGTTTTCGCGTGAAGGTGCTGAAGAGTGCAACCTATGCACCAAAATACACGAACAATAATGAATGATTAATCTACTTAATTTTTTTATTTGTATTTTCTAATAAAAAATTTAACTTAATAAATTCCAAAATCTGCTTATTTATTGCCTTTAGCAGCCGGTCCCTATGATTACAGCTTTGTATTTCTCTCTTAAACAAAAATCAATTCCAAAAAAAACGCTCTGCTACGTAATAGATTTTTTATTATCTATTTAATATCAGAGCGTTTTTTTAAAAAAAATTCTTCTTTGTTTGAGAGAAAAACACAAATCTGCAATTGCTTTATTATCACGAGTGCAACAAGGATAGTACAGTTTCTCACAGTGAGTGCGAAGCGAGAAAAAGATGGGACCGGCTGTTAAGGCGGAACAGAGTTCGCCGGGTCAGCTAGTTAGAAATAAAACTAAAAATTCCGCACTGTTTTACGCGCATATCTTCAAAACTGCGTTTTATCGAAACAGGGCGATATTTTAAGATTTTTTTGCAACTTACTCTGTAAAGACGGTCTTATTTAGTTTTTTCCTGGGTCAGATACCTTTTGACTGGACCATATATAACTAATAAGATTATATTGACCATCGTAGAATTCACGACCGTTAATAAATTGTGGGATATGGATCACGGGATCGGTCAATTAATAAAACACATTAGTTTGCCAACGTTTCAGTATATGTAATTCCTTCCTAGTAGTAAGCCCTGAGGAAGGAATTACATATTTTGAAACGTTGGCAAACTAATGTTTTATTAATTGACCGATCCCGTGACCCATATTCCACAATAAGATGATATTATTCACAAGTGGTAAATCAGATGCAGTCGATGTATAATAAACGAATTACTTCCATTCATTAGTAATGAAATAAATAGTACGATGGCGATTGATGTTTTCGGGCACGTGAACTGCTTTGGTCGTTAGCCCCGTCAGGGAAGTAAATCTCATATAGCGCAGACTGTGTGTGTTCCTCCCCCGCTGGATGGAGAGATCAGTCGCCCTCCTACACAACGACTTGCGGAGCTTCCCCTCCAGATATCGCCCTCGTAGGTTGGTTGGTTCGTAGTGTTCTCGGACACGTCAATTAATGAGGACATTAGTGGCATACGTGTAGTACATGTTTTTACATCGGGAGGTGGCGGTGATCTTTCCCCGCTGGATGGCGAGATCCGGCGCCGACCTACCGTCGGCTAGCGGGGTTTCCCCAACCAGATATCTCCCACCAGCGGGGCACCGCCCCAGCCGGGACAAGCTCTAAGCTCCCGACCGGTCTCCCGAAATATGTGGTATTGTAGTGAATGTTACTGTGTGTGTATGTGTGTGTAAGGGGAGAGGAGAGGTCAAGGAAAAGGAAGGACAGATGAGCTAGTAGCTGACTAGCTAGAGTCGAAAATCCTTCCACCGTTAGGACTTGAATCTAGGACCTCCCGGTCAGAAGGGCTGCAGTGACATCAGTTGATGCCCTGAGTCACCTATCCCGATATCACCCTTGTGAGGAACCGCCCCAGACGGGACAAGCTCACATCTCCCCACCGTCTTCCGACATGTGTGGCAGTGTTGTGCATGGAAGAGTAAATGTACATAAGTAAGGGGTAATAATTCCAGAAAGGATAGGAACGAAAAATCTCACGAGTGCCTTGTTAGTTTTTTAGGGCACAACTCCTACATTCGCCTCCCATTATTCGGAGAAATCACGGAAAAATACCGATCAGAGCACTCGGTTTCGAGAAAGCAACCGAATAATACAAAGATCTGCAGCCATACTTCGATTTATTTACGCCATTACAAATAAATTGTCGTAAATCAGCTGTTGAAGATGTCATCCAATCGGGAGCTTGAACGTCACCACAGTGACGTCACAGCTGATTTACGTCAAGCGCCATTTGAAATAAATCAAAGTGTTGTTTCGCAAATCCGCTTCTTTCAAGACTCGAAGTCTAGAACCTCCCCACTGGGTCACTGCAGACACATCGACATGCTGCCTCTGAGCTCAACTCAACCTATCTGTTTGCACGAGTATTCATTAACCAAATCGTATTTTATCTTGCAGAATCAGTTCACGCCCGTAATACAAACTACAGAAAGGCCGAAGGTTACCGTGTAATGCGGTGTGTGAACGGGGCAGGGATGAGTTACGAATTCGTCGGCGGGAGGCATATCGTCCATGGATAAGAGAGGAGGCCCTCACCCTCCCTCGGGCCTCTTCCCTCTCGTCCGATCACAGGGCGGCGCCCTACGCCAATTGCCTCCCGATGCGATTATTTGGGTCATTTATCTCCGTCATCGGCGTCATCACGCTACTTTACGCGTGTCGGAATGCAGTTGGTGTCACGCCCTCCCCAGCATTATACGCTCGCTGCAGCGCACCAACACGTTCCCTAGCGGAAGCTCTACACCTCCTCTTTCCATAGACCTGAAGATCCTATACGTAAGGGATAGCCGCCGCACGGGAAGCTGGCCAAACGCATTACCCTCGTCCTCACCCGCCGTATCTGTCATGTCTCTCGACATTGCCTCCTCGTTTCATGCCACCCGTTTTGTTGCGAGTCCAATGGGCAGACAGTCGTTCGCCGATTACATCACGTCTCGCTTACATCAAACGTTGTCACGTCCTGCGGTGGTCACGTCACGTCACGTCACATCACGTCACGTCACATCACGTCACGTCACGTCACATCACATCACGTCACGTCACGTCACGTCACATCACGTCACGTCACGTCACATCACGTCACATCACGTCACATCATGTCACATCACGTCACATCACGTCACATCACGTCACATCACGTCACGTAACGTCACGCGCCATCCACATCACGTACCGTCCGCGTCTTGCATCGTCCACGAACTGTGAACTCCCAACTACCACAAAACACGTCCACATGTAGCATCGTCCTTGTATCGCGTCATCCACGTACTGTGCGATCAAACTATCACAAAATTCTTTCACAAGTCGCGTCGTCTGTATCATGTCCTCCAAGTACTGTGAACTCAAACTACCACAAAACTCATCCACATCTCGCGTCGCCGTCATATCGCGCCGTACGTCGTACCACAAAACATTGAAATTCAACACTTATAGATGTAATGATAGTATTAACCAACTGACCTCGCCGTTTATGTATAAATTATTATTAGATTCAACATCAATATAAAAATGCATTTCTTGTTAATGACAATGTTATTTCTGTCTACAGATTTTAACAATACATTAATAACATTTACGATATATAGATTCACTCACCTTCAAGTACTACCGAAATTACAGAATCACTTCTGATTTGTAAATAATTCATTACAACTTTACGGTAATCCCACAAGATAACAGTGATTTTTTTAAATTTATTTATTGAGTGATAGAAAATTACACAGATCAGTACTAGATTACTATCTCATATGCATTTGCTGGCTTACACTGTAACTTATACTAAACTTAACACTAAAAACGTAAAACTAAACTACCTTACTAGCGGTGTAGGAAACTACAAGAGCCCCTACTATGAACAATTAGTAGAGAAAATGATCAAGAACGCTTCGGAAGGAAATCTGTTCTTAATTCTAGTAGGGAAGTCATTTATGGTGGCCAGGTTGTAGTGGACGGCTCGGTTTATTGTATCTAGGTTGGAGTAAAAATTATTGGAAAGATGGGCAATACGTTTGATGATCGGATAACGCTGAATGAATACAAACTAATGTAAAATGCATTTCAAGGTTCAAATTCACTATGTCTGCGTTTCAGATAATCTTATTGTTTCACGGGAGTTTGCTATAATGAAGGTTCCCATAAAACGTTTCATTTGTGCTACCAACTCGTGTTTCAATACTGTTCAAACTTCGTACGTTTTTTTTACAATAAAATTAAAATAACAAGCAATAATAAATAAAATACTATTATAAACACATTTTTTGTTAGGGAAGTTAATTCTTACTCACTTATAGCTTGTTTTTTTTTTGTATGCATTCAACTAATATGTAAGTTTGTGGCAAATACTACAGGTTTCCACCACTTATTGCCTATCCTATCAAATAAAAATTTGGCTTTAAGAAGAACAGCGTGCTACTCCGACCGGTACTTTTTTATCGTTTCTCCATTACCAGGCTAATGCCGGATGGGAACACATAAATGGAATACGGGACACGTGGGAACCGTTTCTTCCTCTTCTTTGTCCCCTCCTGTCTCCTCACACATACCTACATTCACCACACTACCACACAAGAGGAGTCCAGTCGGGAAATTTCTCATGGTTGAGGAAGTGCCCGCTGGGAGAAGATTCTTCGAGGGGAAATCTCCAGGAAACTGACGTGTAGGTTGGCGTTACATTTTATTTCTGCGAAGGAACACCGCCATTTTGCTGAGTATTATATGCACTACAGCTACAAGAGAAGTTGACGTGCACGAAAACTAAAAAATCAGTCAACTTGCAGCTCCGCCTTCGCCACTAATCGACCCTGCCGTTCTCGTCACCCTCATCCTTCTCAACCCCCAAGTTTTCATAGAAGAGCCTACGATTTTGTCCTCCTTCGTCTTTCTCTTGCGACTTACTTTCTCCTCGTCACGTTTGCCTCCGCTGCAACCTCTCCGCGTTTTCGATTGCGCGCCGTTTCCATCGTTCGCAAGTAGTCCAGTCCCCTTTGCCTTTCATCCGGCACTCTCCCTGTCCGTTCCGAAGTTTACGTCGTATCTCTTGCCACCTTCTCATCCCCTGGCGGCCAGAATACCTACACTGACCCACAGAGCTCCAACAGAATCGCTCCCAGTCTACATCTAAAAGCTTCTTGACAGCACTACACTATCTTGTCGAGGGACGAGCGCGGTGAAGTGTAGCCCTGTAGAACGTTCGTCCAGAGAATTAACGGATGTTACTAGGCCTAGCCTATAAAAATATAATTGTTTAATATAAAATTAGTACAACATTTCAAGATTTTTATACATCACAATATTTTTAATTCTTACGAAAAAAATTCTGCAATAACGCGTAATACAATAAGTTACGTTATACTATATAACAAAGCAATAAATTATTTTCAAAACCGTTTTGAGTTAAAAACGCAAAAGCTACTGCAAGAAAACTTCGATTTGTATTCTACCCTCAAACTTCTGGGCCAGTTTTAGATTTCCATTTTGTACATCATCGTGATATTGACATTGAGTCGTAAAGAGAAGAATTTTGAAAGAAATTTCAAAAGTACTCAATTTTTTTTCCCGCGACGTTATAACAATCATTTGTTTTCAGACTCACATAATAGATAACGAACAATAATTAAACGTTCTATCATATTCCGTATACAATGCTTATCTTTTACTACAGCGTAGCTGTTGCAGTAGTCGTCGTCGTTCCATCGGCAGAGGATACTGAGCTGGGCGCGAGGGGGGGGGGGGCGTCAGGTCCTCGGCGCATGCGCTGTAGCCCTTGGCCGAGCCGTGGACTGTCACCCACGCCACCGCGTCCAGCCCCGGCGCTGGCCGTGTGGCGTTAATTAAACAATGCACTTCGTCCGGCGGCGCTGTCACACGCACTCGCAATCCGCTATTCGCTTCGCCTGCGGGCAGGCCGTTGCCGGACAAGCGGACCCATCCCGTCCACGTCCAGTCCCCACCTCGTCACAACCCATTTAGTTTTGTCCCCGCCCCTTCCCAACCCGCCACCGCCGCGTTTCGTATTTTTGCGTTCCCGCCTCGCCCCACCCGATAACGTTTCCGGCACGTCCCGTTGTATTTCATTTTCGCCTCGTGCCGACAAGTCCCCGACTCGTCTCATCCCGTTCCCGTCTCCAGCCGTCCTATTGTGTCTCCGTTTCGTACAATATCGTTCCATCCATCCCAGTATCGTCCTGCTCTATCCCGTTGTCGCCTCGTTTGGCCCCATCTCGTTCCATCCCGAACCTACCTCGTGCTGTCCAATCATGTCTCGCATTGTTCCTTCCCATCACTTTCTCGACATGTCTTGTCCAATTCCGTCCCCGGTTTGTTCAGTCCTGTCCCACCCCATCCCATCCCGTCCCCGTCAAGTCTCGTTCACTATTCACTATTCATTCCAACCACCTCCACCTTGTCCCGTTCCATCCCGTCCCCGTCCACTCCCGGGTCCCAACCCATCCGGACCCCGCCGTGAAATGTCTCCTCCTGTCCCTCCCTCGTACCGCCCTGTCACTGCTCCATCCAACCCCATCCGACCCGGGGTTGACCCCATCCGACCCGTCCCATTCAACTCTTGTCCGTCCTGCACCCGTCCCTCCCAACTCTGACCCATTTCCACCATGCCCCTGTCCCCTCACTGTTCACACTATCATCGCCGTCACAATCGCCTCAGGCATTGTCTGTGTCCTTGTACGCTCTCAGGTTCTACTCTCCAATGAATTACAGCATTTCAAACCGTTTGTCAACCCTTTCATAAAACAGATGGATATTGATACCAGGACTTTTTGTTCTTCAGCAACAATCATTCAATCAATACGTTAGAAACTCAAAGTCTCCAGTCCGTTCAGCTCTATCAGCAAATGTCAATTTTATCGGTTCAACGGTTTACGAGCTACTGACGGACTGACAGCTGTTAGGTTGACATGTTGATTGATAGCTTGATTGACAGCGATTCCGGGCGCGCCAACTTCTCAGGTCATTAGTCCCGAATTATAGAACATGTTTTGGAATAAGAGGTAGCTGTGATTTTCCCGCCCTGGATGGCTAAATCCAGCGCCAACCTACCGTCGGCTAGCGGGATTTTCCCCAACCAGGTGCCTCCTACCACAGAGCATCCTCCTAACCGGGATAAGCTGTAAGCTCCCGACCGGTCTCCGGACATGTTGTGATGGTGTAGTGCATGCAAGTGTGTGCAAGTAAAGGGTAGATAGGACAAGGAATGGGAAGAAAAGATAGCACGCGGTCCGTTTGGTAGGGTACTGCCCCAGCATTCGCCTGATGACCAGAGAAACCACGGAAATTAACGGTTCAAAGCAGCCAGCAGGTAGAATTCTTTTCCACCCAGCAACTGGACTCGACCAAGCTATTCGGCTAGTGTCGAAATACTACCATCGTCATGATTCAAACCTAGCACCTATCAGTCAGTGGCACAACAGTGGCATTAGTTGATACCTTGAGGCACTTCTCCTGGTCAGTCGTTAAAAGTTTATAAATCGGTCCCATGGGCAGTGAATATATTGTATTTAAATTGCAAGTTGATTGATTAGTTTATTTAAATCATTAATCATAATTATATATTCAGAAAGACAATTAATTTAATGTGACATACGTTTTATAAATCGAACAATAGAGTGGAAAACTTGTGTAAAAGTTCAAAATACGAAAACTCACATACAGGCACTTCCAGTTTATTTACCTTAATTAATGGTATTTGTGATTAGAATGGCTTCAAATGGTTTTCAATTAACTTCCTGGAATTCTAAATCGTTTTCTACGACAACAGAACATTGTGACAAATAATTATCCTTGAGAGAGACTCGAACCAGCGACTGTTCCCTCTGAAACGTTGAGTCCGTAGCCAAATTCTAACCTGTTCGGCAACCAGGTACACACACGAAACTGGCACTTCTGTCATAATCGAATAGTTGTTTCAGTTCAGGTATGAAGCAGCCGGAAAAATTGAGAAAATGTGAAACAATGTCATTTCGGCAGCAACAGATGTCGGCTGGAAAGAGATGAAGACTATCCAGAGGCTAGTCGAGACTAAAGAGATACGAAAACTAACTAGCGCGAAAAAGGCGGTGCCATTCTACAGAACCACTAGATTTTATTTATTACTATATTTTCTACCGTCCCTTATTATATATGTGGAAAAAATTGAAAGGAAAAAAATTGAAACTGTTTTGTCGGTAAATTTGTCGCTAAATTGAAGAATGTCTGTAAATTTCAAGCTCATATTACGCAAAACTAGTCGCTTTTTCAAAAAATCGTATATGACCTTTCTTAAGGAGCTAATTTTACACAAAGGAATTTGTGTGAGGCGAAAATCTTTATCTTCAATTTAGTAATTTTCAAATTGTTTTATCAATTTTCGAAAAAACCGAGCGATACCCGAAATTGGGTCCAGCCCCATATATTTTAACGTTCCTTTTTATATAAGAAGAGAAAATTTAAAGAAAAAATGAGGAGCAGTTTTTGAGAAAGAAAATGTTCCTAAATTTCAAGAACAAATTACGTAAAACTACTGGTTTTTTTCAAAAAGTTGTACATTATTTAAAGTGCTAATTGTGTACAATCCACATTGTTTAAGGTAAAAATCGATCTCCAAATTTGTAGTTTTGAAAGTTTTTTTGTAATTTTCGAAAAATCAGGGATATCAGCGAAAATGATACCTTCATCATTCTCTTAAACGTCCTTCGCACTATTCAACAACAAAATTTAATCAAACAATTTGGAGCCTTTCTTTTAAAAAAATGGAAAATGTCCGTTGGGCTTCATGTAAACTAAATATCGGTTTCAAATTCCAAGAGCCGCGACATCAGACAGAACGAAGGGGGAATACCAATTTCGAAGAAAATTGGCTGAACGGTTACGGCGCGGACAGACGGACGGACGTTTTTCCGTCAATCGATTTTTCGGTATCATGAAGCAACAATATTTGGTTACACCACCAGTTAGAGGATTTTTTCTAAATTTAGCAACAGGATTTATCCACTTTTTCGTTACGAGAGCCCAGCTAAGAGAGTTTTTCTGACGAAAATTCGCCGTTTTCCGCAGCACGATTACATAACTCTTTCGTACGAAGAATTCGTAAGGCTAGAAAGTAAAAACACCAGGCCAAAAAAATAGAGCACGAAAGACTAACAAACGCAAATACAAAATTAATCGATCAAAAGTAATCCCAAGACACAAAAAATCATCGCGTTGTTGAGCATTTTCCCCCTCCTTCGACGCATCGTTCGGCTAAGGAGGCTTAGGGTCAATTGATGTCACGGAGCCTCAGACCGAGAGGTCCTGAAGTTCGAGTCCCGACATTGGCAGGATTTTCGGCACTAGTTACATATCTAGGTCGAATTCAGCCGCCGCCGGAGCAGGATTCAGCTGTCGGCTGCTCTGATCGGTAGCTTTCCGAAGTTTCTCCGTCCAACAGAAGGTGAATGTCTGAGCATTACCCAAACAAACGGGTCACGGGGCCCGCGCGATATTTCCTTCCTCTTCCTTGTTTCTATCCTCATCCCTTACTTTCACACACACTAACGTGCACTATACTAAGAAACTCGTGTCGAGATACCAGTCGGAAACTTAGAGCTTGTCTCGACTGGAGTGGTGCCCCGCTAGTGGGAGAAACCCGGATGGGGAAACCCCGCATGCCAACGTTTAGGTGGGTGTCGAATCACCCCAGCCAACGGGACAAAATCACAATCACGTCCGATAAAACATACACTACGCTTACGGGATTAATGACCATATCTCTTGACGTAACCGTAAACAAGAAATAACCAATCAATCGACGCATCGCGCGACAAACTGGAGCGCTTCCGGTTGCAATTTGGCGGATATTTTACGCCCGTGGCCCTTCGGCGGCGTCCGCCCCACAGCGCTCGCCGGCCCTTCAGTGCGTTTCCTAATAGGCCTCCGTGCGACCGGCAGCCTGACGATCGATGCGGCTTTTTCGATTTCGAAATAATTCAGGCAGTGCCTCCTCGCGCGACAGCCTGCTCGCCGCGCCGCCGCCGCCTGCCGCCAGCGAGACTTCGTTCAACCGCCAAATGCAAAGGATTTTCCCTCGCGGTCACTGCGAAACTTAAGTCGCAGTCCAAACTCTTGTCTGAACCGAAGACTTCAAATTTTCGCATTAACAGTCGCATACCGACACCGTTTCTATACCCAGAGTACAGCAATGGGATGATTCAATGGCGTACTTCAGAACAAAATTCAAAAACCTAAAGAAACATTATTTATTTAAAACAACAAATGCGTCGTATTGCTAGCAATTTATCACAATAATTTTCTGCAAATTTGTGTTAAAATATTTTCAGTTTTCGATACATGGCAAGAACGTAAGGATTTGGATGTTTTACAGTTCTTTCTGTGAGGTTACTTTATTAGATCCGTTTTGGGAAGAACTAGATCAAATTTGTTACCTTACTCTCAATACAGAACTGTTTTTTTACATCGCGACATAGTATATTAAGTAGATAGTATAACAAGGGAACACCTGAGTTCTCACAAAACGATTACGCATAGCAACGATCTCGAATTGTTTTGTAAACCACCGATAATCGCAGAAAGATGAAACAATCACTAATGTTTAGGAAATATGCTAATATGTCCTAAATGATGAAATAGTAACTCCTAATCTACACAAAAATAGAGGGAAGTACTGCGCTGGGGGTCGTCACTGGCCCCTTCCAGCCCCCATGGGACAATTAAAATACGAATAATATCAAATAGAAATAAAAAAAACTGAAGTTCTGCTGGTGAAAACGATGTGAATTCGTATGAATTATTTCAATATATTATTAATTATATTTATTGTCATTGTTCTCTTCTCTACAATGTCAGGTTTTGTTATTTTAATTGACTTAATAATTCATTCATTGGAGTTAGGGGCAATGCTAATACAAAATTCATTCAGAACCATAATCATCTAATGAGTCTAGGGATGTAATAGTGACACAAATTATGTAAAGAGGACAATGGAAACGAGAGAACCTCGGAAAACCTACCGAAAGCTTTGCCTGTCACAAATTTATCATAAAAGGGCCACGGATCGAGCTCTGGTAACAGTGGTTATTTATGAATAGGTAAAGTTATTAATTTTTATGTTCTTCCTTCCTTTGAACAATATTAATTTTAGCTTTTTTGAATTAAATTTGTAAAAAAATTTTCTGTTGCAGGTGATGAAGTCGAATTGTCTATTTCCATTGCATAAAATTATGAAATAAATTTGGATGTATTTAATTTTGGCTGTCCTAAATTTAAAAAAGAGAATGAAAATATTAGAAAATATTAAGAGAATGTGTAAACCATTCACAATACTATTTACCTAGTAGATACATTTTTTTCCAGTTCATAATTGAAACAGCAAAATTTCTTGAATGCAAAGCCATTAGAAAGAATATTTATCAGAATGGGCCGGTATATTAATAGTAAAAATATAAACAGATACCCCAATTTTTAATTGTAAATAACAGGGGGCTGTTTTCCATATTTGTAAATTTGTATATTGAAGTTTTTCTTCAATATAAATCACAAATATTGAATATAAATAAATGTATGAAGATACAAAAATATCTATCAAATTAATAACTAATTCTCAGTAAGACAGTCGATAACAATCGCCAAAATCAACTATCTTTTAAAACAAATTTCGATTTCATACTCATAGTTTCCTTCTCCATAGCACACCACATCGTGCAGGGAGTTTCTAATCGTCCTTGAAAGCGCCTATATCGTATATTAATTCCAAGACCGGCGTCAATCGTTTCAGTCGTTATTTCAAGACAGACTTATCTATCAAATTAATTACTACTTCCAGTAACTACTTCCCTTGATAACAGTCGTATTAAAACAAATGTACTAAATCACCTTTTGTAACCTATTCGGATTACACAGTCGTATTTTCAATTTCCGTAGCACCCCACTTCGTGCAGGGAGTTTTGAAACGTCCTTGGAGGCGCGTATTTCATATATTAATTCGAAGAACTGCGTCAGTCCTATCCCACATACGTCACAAACGATACGAGGAATTCCTGGCGTGGAATTCCCTCACGTGGGCTGCATTTAATAAAACTCGGCGAAGGGCGGAAAGGGCGTGGAAGAGGAGCGAAGAGCAGCGGAGGGCGGCTCATGCGGCGCGCGGCATGCGCCACATCGAAAACAACAGAAACAAGAAGAGCGCACTACGTACCCTCCCTCGACACGGCGGGCGTGCGGGCGTGCGTCCGTCAACCTGCCAGCAAGCGTGGGGGTGGCGGCGGGCGCGAGCGGCGGGCAGGGGGCAGGGGGCAAGCGGTGGGGGTGGCGGCGGGCGGCGAGCGGCGGGCAGGGGGCAGGGGGCGCGGGTGGCGGTGGCGAGCAGCGGGCGGCGGGCGGCGGGCGGGGGCGGCGGGCGGCGGGCGGCGGGCGGCGGGCGGCGGGGCGGGGCGGCGGGCGGCGGGCGGCGGCGGCGGGCGGCGGGCGGTGGGCGGCGGGTGGGCGGCGGGCGGCGGGCGGCGGGCGGCGGGCGGCGGGCGGCGGGCGGTGGGCGGCGGGCGGCGGGCGGCGGGCGGCGGGCGGCGGGCGGCGGGCGGCGGGCGGCGGGCGGCAGGGGCACCAGTCCACCCGGGGAAACGTGACCCCCACACATGTTCGCCAGCGCGATTCAAGCCGCCGGTACGTCATGTGGCGAGCTCACAGGGAATTACTCTGCGGTACCGATAATCAATTGCTAAAATTATAACTGTAATATTAATTTAGTGTTAACAAAACTTAGGAAATTAGACTCACACAGTGCAGTACTTATCATCTCCCATGTTTGTTCTCTTACATTCCTTCCTCCTTTTCGCCTTCATTGACCTTCTGTCTCTAACACATCCTCTTCCCCTTTCTCATTCACTCTTCCTCGCCTTCCCACTTTCACCATTCCCCTCTCTCCATCCCTTCCTTGAACCGCCCTCTCAAACCTTCTTCCTCGCTCTCTCTCTCTTCCCCCTCTCCGGACCCATTTTCTCCCTTCCTATTTGCATGTATCTCCTTCTCCATTTCTCTCCTGTTTTCTATTTCTCCGTCTTCCTCCGCCTTTCGTCATCAATGTCTCCCTCTCTCTTCTCCGCTTCTCTCTCTCCCTCTCTCTCTCTCTCTCTCTCTCTCTCTCTCTCCCTTTCCTTCCTTTACCTCTTGTTTCTTTCCCCTCCTCTCCTCTTTCCTCTATCCATCCTTCTCCTCTCTCTAATCCTCTCCTCCTTCTCTTCTTCCATCCATTTGTGTAGGGTACAGTTCAGAATTATTTCGTGACGTATCTACGACTGAAGCAAAATGTTTAATATTTCCAAGTATTGTACCATTGCAAGAACTTTAGACTATTCTATAAAATGTCTCTTGCTAAGGCAAGGAAGTTCTAAATTCAATTCCAATAACTCGCTCACTCTAGAGACTGGCATCTCAACATAAAACAGTACACAAACTTAAAATCCGCAATTTTCAGAAGATGGCTTTTGTCTCATTGCTCTACCATCGATGTCACGAGCCGCCTTGCATAACAGCAGAAGAACCCTCTTGCGTAAAGCCCCTACCTTCTTGCACCCTCTCCCTTCTCAGAGATCAGGTCGGGTAGTCAAAGACCTTTGCTTTTAATTACTTTTCTGTTCGCTACGTTAGCATAGTTTGGAAGGAAATGGCTTCTGGATCGTCCCTCTTTAAAGCCGGATATTCGAAATTGCGAAGCGGCGGCGGCGGTGAAGCTTTCTGCTGAGGCGCGACTGCCGCGCCGCCTGGCGGGCGAGCCGCGAACGACGGCGTGGGCGGGGTCGCCCGGGGGTCCCGCCCCGTGCCCTTCTGAGTGACAGCCGCGTGCGATCGGCGTGTGGCGTGTGGCGTTTGCACCGGCGCGCGGCAGTAACCCAATTCTTCGCATATGGAGGGTGTAATAGGATTCTGTCCGGTGCCGGGGCGGATAATTGTTTGGGTTTGGACTCCCTGCACCCCTCCGCCGATGCCGCTGCCGCTGGCGCTGCCGCTGGCGACGCGGTAGGACGGCGCCGGGCAGTGATGGGAGATACAAGCAGGGGAAAGGGACAGGGGGAAGAGGTGATCGCGTCGGAGGGGCGGTGAGGAGGAAATTGGGGATGGAATAAGATGAAGCAGGGTGAAGCGTGTCGGGGAAAAGGCCGGATGTGGAGACATGGTGATGTGGCGTGTTGGTTAAGCGAGACAATGGATGAGACGATTCGACGGTGGGGGTTGAGGGGTAAAGTGGAACAAGATAGGAAAGGCGAAGGGGGGGATGTGAGTGGTAGAGAGGAATTGAGAGGGCAGGGAAGAGCCGGAGGGGAAGGGGAGGCATGGGAAGGGAAATGCGGCGAGAGCCATGAAGTGGCGGGGCAAGGCGAGGAGGGGCGTGGCGAGCAGAAAGCGTAGGGCACGGGATGATATATCTACGCGACATGGCGTGTGATGAGGAGATATTGTTCATGAGCTGTAGGAAGTTGTGACGTTACGTACGCGAAAGCAAATCGAGAAAGCGAGAGTTTAGACGTAAAAGAGTTAAAGAAATGTAGTGAACGTAAGAATATTTAAAAGAGAAAAAAGTTAAGAATTAGAATTCATTTATGTTTGTCTTTCAGATACTACAGAGGATAGTAGGGTGCGGCGCTTAAAGCAACTTTGAGGAATGCATAATTAATAAAACATGGGATGATTGAGAATGAGGAAAAGGTTAATCAAGCGGTAACGTAAAAAAGAAATGATGAAAATAAACTAGAGATACAAACTGCTGACAGTAATTCCAGGTGGAGATTAGAAGTAAACAACTTAAATTGCAAATAATAAACGGAAAAGAAAAATTGGCGACAATTGTTAAAGAAATGAGTTTAATCATCATAGGCCTAGAATCTACACCTAATACGACTTTTGAAAGAAAAAACACCAGAAAGAAGAGTATCTTCTATCATGATGTATGCATAGCGAGTTTTTAAGACTTCACATCGAACCATACGTAGTAAGCTACAAAGCAACGTATTACGAAGCAGTCTCACTAACTGTAAGGAGTTTCAAAGCCATTGCTCCATCGTTGGTCAAAGCATGACAATATCTATCATAAGGCAACAAAAAATTAATCTAATACATTCGAATTGATCAAATTGTCTTTAATCAGTAAATCCTTTGGCTGAAGGAATACGAAATGATTATCGTTGAGAGCGCCAAGTCTGTAGATAGGCAGGAGAGTATTGAAATATGCAAAGAGAATGGCGTAGCATGGAATGAAAGGACGAAAAAAATGGACAGACGTCGAGAATGGAGATGCTGGAGAGAATAGAGAGAACGACGAGGCAAAAGAGACGGACAAGGATCGGCAAGAAAACCCAGAGAACCTTCCATCAAGCAGCAAGAACATGAGCTATACTCTCTAGTAGTGGGGGACGCAGCGAGGGAAGGGGCGGTGGCCATGGCAGTGCGCAGTGGGAGCAGAGATGAGGAGCGGCCGAGAGCGACGGAGTCAATGGGAGTGGAAATGAGAATGAGAGCTTCTTTGGCAATGGGAGTCCGAGAGAAAATCAGAACGAGAGTGAGAATGGGAGTGAGAGTGTGAAAGAGTGTGAGAGTGGGAATGAGAGTAAGAATGGAAGTGACAGTGGAGATGACCGACAGCAACAATGGCAGTGAGAGTGGCAATGGGAGTTAGAGTGGCAAGAGAACGGAAGTGACAAAGGGAGTAAGACATGGAATGGGAGTGAGAACAGGAATCGGAGTGAGAACGGGAATCGGAGTGTAGACAGAAATCGGAGTGAGAACGGAAATCGGAGTGAGAACGGGAACCGGAGTGAGAACGGGAACCGGAGTGAGAACGGGGAATCGGAATGAGAACGGGGAATCGGAATGAGAACGGGGAATCGGAATGAGAACGGGGAATCGGAATGAGAACGGGGAATCGGAATGAGAACGGGGAATCGGAATGAGAACGGGGAATCGGAATGAGAACGGGGAATCGGAATGAGAACGGGGAATCGGAATGAGAACGGGGAATCGGAATGAGAACGGGGAATCGGAATGAGAACGGGGAATCGGAATGAGAACGGGGAATCGGAATGAGAACGGGGAATCGGAATGAGAACGGGGAATCGGAATGAGAACGGGGAATCGGAATGAGAACGGGGAATCGGAATGAGAACGGGGAATCGGAATGAGAACGGGGAATCGGAATGAGAACGGGGAATCGGAATGAGAACGGAAATCGGAGTGAGAACGGGAATCGGAGTGAGAACAGGAATGGAAGTGAGAACGTAAATCGGAGTGAGAACGAGAATCGGAGTGAGAACGGGAATCGGAGTGAGAACGGAAATCGGAGCGAGAACGAGAATCGGAGAGAGAACGGAAATTGGAGCAGGAGTGGAAACGGGAGAGGACATTGGAGCGTAAATGTGTAGTGAGAATAAGAGAGGATGGAAGGGGGAATGCGAATGAAAATGGGGAGAGCGTTGGACCGGGAGTGATGCGTGCGGCGGGTGAGGGCCGCGCCAGCAGAGCGCCAGCGCGATCACCGCACTCCCCCACGTGCCCGGCGCCAATGTCTCACTGCCAGCGCCAGTCCGCGCCGACGGCCCCGACAAATATTTACTCGGCCGCAAATTCACTACGTCCGCGCCGTGGAAATGACCGCGCGCTCGCGGGAAATTGTGCCACCTAACGCTGCCGGCCGCTCGCCAACTCCACGGCCAGCGCTGTCACCGCCCTCGCCGCCCCGCGGCGATGCCAGCACATGCAGGGCCAAGCGGACTCGGCCTCCGCCATATCCCATTCCACTCTCGCAAGCGAAGTGCGTAGTTCGGATATTACCTGTCCTCTCATGCTTGTCATTGCACGGTTCTTGCATTCCAGATTGCATCGTCTTCAACCCCACCTTGCAGGCATGCCTTTCGTACATTCTGAATCCAGTATATCCCGACCTGCAGTCTACGACAGGGAGACCCTGTCATGCAGTCCTCAACAGGCACATCTCGACGGGCACATCTCGACGGGCACATCTCGACCGGGCACATCTCGACGAGCACACCTCGACGGGCCCACCTCGACCGGCCCACCTCGACGGGCCCACCTCAACGGGCCCACCTCGACGGGCCCACCTCGACGGGCCCACCTCGACGTGCCCACCTCGACGGGCCTACGTCGACGGGCACACCTCGACGGGCACACCTCGACGGGCACACCTCGACGGGCACACCTCGACGGGCACACCTCGACGGGCACGCCTCGACGGGCACGCCTCGACGGGCACGCCTCGACGGGCACGCCTCGACGGGCACGCCTCGACGGGCACGCCTCGACGGGCACGCCTCGACGGGCACACCTCGACGGGCACACCTCGACGGGCGGAGCCCGTTCTACAGTGTACCGATTCTCACTTCCGAATTTATAGTTTCCAACCCAAGTTGGGGTCTCTAATAGCAAATCCGAAACATAACATTCCAACCATTCTGTCCCCTTGCTGTGTCTTCTATTGTCCACTTCCTTCATTGACATTCCTACGATTTAATTTTCCATTTTTTTAACCTTCAGCTTTATGGGACGTCCATGTCTGTTCAAAAGTTCCGGAACGCTTTTCCTCCAGCAATTCTTGTACTTGACCTGTGTGCACCTTCACCATGTATCTGTTGTTCAGCTAATATGACAATCTCCAATACAACCTACACCCAGCCCTCCGGCTCTCAGGCACCGCCCTCGTTGGCCAATTCGTCGCAGCGGCGTTCGCTTTTGCAGCCCACCCTCTGCACCCCTCCTCCCTCAGCGCCCGCTCGCATTCGGACAGACGGGAGTTATTTACACTCATTTGTAGCGAATAACTCCTCGACACGCCGGCTAAACGCGTTTTCTCATTAATCCTACAATTAGCATTAATAGCCGCAATGACGGGGCCGGCGCGCGCCAGCGGCCGCGCAGGACGGCGGGAGTTCGGCGCGAACAGTCGGCAATGCCCGCAAAGCGACTGGACCGAGGGGTGGCTCGGAGCGGTATGGGGTGCAACGGGCTGGGTAGAAGCGGGACCAAAGGCAACCGAAAAGAATGGGAAGGAAAGACTCGCGAAGAACCCTGCTGGAGAGGACAGAACTCATGATCAATCGGGGCAGAGGGTGAAGTAGAATAGTACTGGACAAGCGAGTGGCTAGACACTAAGTGCCAAATGGAAGGGTTGCAAACGTGTGAACGCCAAAGAATGGTGTGCTAGAGAGAGGGCGAGAGGGCGCGAGGGAGAGTGTGTACCTGGCGACGCAATCGGAGACGGCAAAATAAGTGTGTCGAAGGTCGGCAAAAAATAGTGGCAAGCCGGCGAGCGACGCAATCGGAGAGACGGCAAACCCAGCGCGTCGAAGGTCGGCAAAAAATAGCAGCAAGCCGGCGAGCGACGCAATCGGAGAGACGGCAAACCACGTGTGTCGAAGGTCGGCAAAAAATAGCGGCAAGCCGGCGAGTGACGCAATCGGAGAGACGGCAAACCAAGTGTGTCGTAGGTCGGCGAGCGGCAAGTCGGCCAGCGGCAAGCCGGCCAGTGGCAAGCCGGCGGGCAGAGAGAAACAAGCAGACTGGCAGCAACGGGCGGGCGGGAGGAAGATGGGAGTGCGGGGCGAGGGAGGGCCGAGGCGAGCGGCGCTCTTAAAAACTTCTTCCACTTCTTTACAAGCGCCGTCGCATCAAAAACTCGGAAGCGGCCGCCCCGGGGCGTGCCCTCGGGCGATCAGGATTCATGGCCGGCCCGCTGCATTAATGCTCCAGGCGGGCAGTGGTTGGCGGGGGCTGCGGTGAGGGGCGGATGCGCGGGTGGAGAGGGAAGAGCGGAGTAAAAGGAGGTGAACGCACGGAGCTAGTTTTGCGCTCGCTTTTTGCTCGTAGCGCGCCGAACCGTTTCGTAATGATGAAGCATGTTTTAGAAAAAGAATGATGCTTCATGAAGTATTAAGTATTGTGCTGTAAGTTTTGATTTTAGGTTTAATGTATACATTTCATTAAGAACTGATGAAGGATTGCGAATTTTATACATAGTATTAATGACAGTTGTATTTTATCTTTAAACTGTGGATCTAATATATTGTGTTCATTTTTTTATAGTCGTGTGTTGCAAACCTGGATATATTATAATGCATGAAGTTTTAAATTAGTTTCTGGTGAAGCCATTTGTTCACCATTCTATCTTATTGAAAACAATAAAGCAATATTCATATTGGTTTGTATTTCAAAAATTTGACTCAACATTACGATGATTCTCTCACTTTCATTGGTTGTTTTTGATGTACGAGCGAAGTTTACACAACACTTCACATGTTCTAAAATTTAACGAATGTACTTGGTATGTAATCTAAAAAGTCAAATTGTACAATAGTGCTGGCCCACATATCACAAGCCGTAACTTCCATTTGTACGTCGTCCCGTTACCCTCCATTCACCTACTTCCTTCACCGTCATCTCTTGACTCTCCCGCATCTCTTCCTTGTTTCTCCTTATCTCCTTCAATGTTGGTTGCGAGTCGACTTTGTGTCCATAAAGCCTCTGTCGTTCCAAACACATTTAAAAGAATACAACGTTCTTTCTTTCATATGTGTACGCGGCGGCGGCGGCCCGCTTCAGCACGAGATGAAGTTTTCCGTTCCGCATTTCTCTCCATAGCCTCCCCTGCTTCCCGAACAGGAGTCTGTCCGTCGCCTTTGCCACTAGCATCGCCTTTGCCTCACAGCCAGCAATTCTGCAACCAAGTCAGCCACCACTGCTACTATAACCACGCTGCCACCACCATGGTCGTCATTGACCACAACACCAACGCAGACGTTGCCACTGGCACAAACACTACCAAACTACACTGTCTTAAATCGGCAAGATCACAGCATCCCAATCACAACCGCACAACCCCTCAACACATCAACCCCTCAACACATCAACCCCTCAACACATCAACCCCTCAACACATCAACCCCTCAACACATCAACCCCTCAACACATCAACCCCTCAACACATCAACCCCTCAACACCAGAACCCGTCAACGTCTCAGCACTTCAACCTGCAACACACGCCACCCTCAACAAATCAACACAATTTGCACCTTCATCCCGTCTTAATAACTATTGCCTAGAACAATGTCTATTAGTGAAGTCAAATAGTAGAAAATGAGGGTAAGTTTTGTTGATGTTGATGGTGATGTTGCTGAAATGAAGGTGTAGTTTTGATATTGAATTCCTGTAGGTTTTTGTTTTTAAAAGTTTTTTGCTTATAGCAGGAAATTTCACAGTGCTCTCACGGCTAAGCTCTTGTAGAAAAAAAAATCGTAATGTATTAAATATATGTCACTTTATCTTATTTTATTTCATATAGGGTCATTACTTACGGAAAATGAATGGGTTTGGGCTTATTTGAAAGAAAACAACTAAAAATTTTTTTTTGCTTAGAAACGGAATTTCCATACATTTTTATAATTGACAAATCTGATATTCGTGTTCAACGACCATAAAACATAGAGACCAAATTAAAACTACACCAAAACTTTTCGCTATTTGTCACTTTTGAGTACGATTGATCTCTATCACGACTTCCATTGCCACCGTAGTTAACGGCGTCACAAGCATTGTAGCCTCCGCCACTGTCTCCACGTAGGTAACTTCGCTCGTCGATAAACTCGTTACCGTGGTGGACGAGCTCTTCAATTCCTCCTCCCACGAAGGGGAACGTACTGTTATCTATTGGGAATTAAATCCGACATCACCTCATTTCCACTTCTCCTCTTCACCATGCTTTCATGGTACTCTCACTACCTGCATTTCGAGTGTATTGAATTGATTCGAACGAGAAAGTTGTGTGTGGCACTATTCTCGTAGTCTCATCGAATACACTTTCCTTTTCATATACCGTTCGTGTAATTTTTGTGACATTGTATCGAAGTTATTTGAGATGACCAGCTATTTCTGGTTTTTGTATGACGCCTCCGTCACCTTAGCAAATAAAACTCAATTTATCCGCTTCTTTGTCATGCTTATAAACTAGGCAACATGGTAAAGTTATTTAACGAACACAAGAGATTTTGCTATGGTAGTAAGTAATATGAACACATTATGTGTGTTCAAGTTTATGACCGCAGAAACTAACAGCAATATTCATTTCCTTGAAAAATAATTAGAACTAAAGTGGTGTGAAGACAATAAGTGCAATACAAAATAATTACAATTGTAATAATAAAAATAAACATTAGCGAACCATACCAAATCTATTTCGATGTATTTTAACCTTGCCACCCCCTGAAGTTTCTTTAAAATGTTTTCTTTGTTAATTCGGTTTTAGTCGATGGGGAAAATATACATGAAACTTTTTTAAAATAGTGTCTTGCCACTATTAAATTTCCCTCGTCTACATTATTAACAGATTTCCCGCAACCATTCCTTGCAATATAAATGTTTAAATATTTTTATTCCGAGTCAAAAATCGTCAAATACCAAGTCACAACCGTCGACGTTTTCATATCGTTCAGCCCGCGGCAATTTCACCCTCATAACTCGAGCTCCCCCTAATGCCGGTCTAGCTCTATTACCGGTTTACGTCGCAAGCATGTGTCGCGTGCAGCACGAACCTCCCTCACAAAGCGACGGTTGGTTCACTCGCCCGTCCCACAAACAGACACCCGCCCAATAGACCCGAGCTCTCTCAAAGAGACGTTGGACGCTTCCCACACTAATTAGACTTTTCAAAGTACGATCGGAAAAGCCAAAAAGGAACAATAATAGCGGGTAAATGTGAAATAAAAAAAGTACGGTATTTATGTTTTAGTTAATTTCATTTCATTTCAATTTTCTACGTGATGGTCTTTTTAATTTCACTGCGACATCTTACTTCTTTTTGTGAAATGATTCGTAAAATAAAGATCGATTCTTACGATAACAAAAAGTATTTGCAAGTAGCCAAGTCATTATAAAACGTGAATTTTTCACGACAAAAGGTACATCTCGTTGTTCACGGAATATATTTATGGATTTGTTTTTCAAAACAACTCAAGATTCACACTGTGAACAACTGAAGAAAACACTCAGGTTCACACTTATGAAGACTTATATATTATGTATATTACTTGCACCACAAGTTATTATGGTTGTATGTCGAGTTTTAACATATTTTTATATAACATAATAATCGTAATATATTAATCTTGTTTCGATCGATTTATAATAATATTGTTTTGGTCTACATTGAATAAGAAACATCCCCTTGGTATTACATAATACATTACTTACTAGTAGTGAAAAATCAAGGTCAAAACAAAAATTCGAAAACTCAAAGAAGAAGTATACAACAAAGAATGTCATAAAATATTATAGAACTTGCCTTTCAGTGCTGGGAATGTAATTTGAAACGAAAAAATTAGATTGCGTACAAGTATACGTCCTTGATAATTAGATGTTATGCATATTTCACGAATTCAAGAAATATGAAGCAATTTCAAAAGTTACTCTAACTTTACAGTAACATTCATACAATTGGAAAACATAATGAGATTTCAAAGAAAAATGCGCAATAAAGTGACAGCTATGCACTTCAAGTAACGAAACATGCTTGTAGCGTGAAGTAAATCAGTTTTGAATAACGAGCAAGGAAAAAATGAAGAATATTCTAGAAATCTTAATACAAAGGGAAATCATCTTAATTTTAGTAAGTATTCATGGTATTCTACACATTACAAAGAAACAATGTTTTACAACATATATTACAATTATTAATATATCTATTACTACATACCATTACAGATTCCATAAACATTGACTACTCAAGTTCTCTTTGTCGCCTGAACTCTGCTACGCTCTACGTGGTAATTTGACATACACCGTGGACAGCTAACGACCAAAAGAACATTTCCTAAGGATACACTTATTACCATTCTGATACCAAAAACTCTCTTCAGCCAGAATCTGAAGTTACCTTATGTTAGATCGTATAATCTAATCATAATACAAGAATACACAAGATATGTGATTCCATTACTTCATATCCAATCAAACAATCGTAATAGACAAAACACGTCCAACTTTCTTGTGAAACGGCAATTCTTCCTACACAACACGAAAAGAACATGGTGCATTTTTATTTACTCCGCAGTTCAGTCTCAATGCATAAATATAGAGAATGCATTGTATAAAAACTTGAGATAATTATTGGATAATACAATATCGAAAAAATCGATACACTCATAAACTATCCTTCAAGTTTTGAATTTTGGACGCCTTGAGCGAGATGATAGCATTATGAACAGGGATATTTCGCTGCAAAATAAAGCTAATTCATTTTCGAAGTGTTGTAAAAATCTATACAATATATTGTAAACAGAGGGACATGCGTTTAATAATGACGTCTACAGTACGTCACATTTCATTTCTGACTGAATTTCAGAAATTTTCATTTTTTTCGAAATTCTTGCGTACTTTATATCAGCTATTTTCTATGAGACAAATGAATCGTTGCATGCAAATCACCTTTATCGAAAGTAAGAGGTCTAGCGGTTTGGGTTTATGGAGGCGCTCTACGTTGTATCCCCCAAATCCCCAAATTTCAAATCCCAAAAAATCTATTTGCGACAATTAGTGTTACTGGCGAAGTGAGGGACGACCGAGTTTCGACCGTCCTGCATAATGAAAGTGGCAGTCAGAGCGAACGTTTTCAGGAAGGGCCGTGCAATGGCGAAGGGCGGCGCACAAGAAAAGAGCGAAGCGGCACCCCCGCTTCCGAATGCGGCGCACAGCAGACCGCTTGCAGAGGGATGATTTCAATATTGACGGAGGAGCCAGATATTGCGATCAAGAACACATACAGAACACGGCGTCGGGGACGCCGGCACCCTCCCTTCAGCATCCGCCCTCACCCCAGGCACCCCTTCCCGTTTCCATGCCGCCCACTCCCCGCAGTTCCTACCATTGTCCATCGCCGCCGCTTCCTGCGCTCCGTGCTCCCTTTTGCGACCCCCGCATCTCTCACGTCCCCCGACTCCTATTCCGTCCCCCCGCCGCTTCATACATCCCACCGCTGCAACATCCGTCTCCTCCAACGCCTCTTCCGTCTCCCCGCAATTTCCTCTTATTCCCCGTCACCTCTTCCGTCTCCCCGCTAGCTCATCCGTCTCCTCCGTCGCCTCTTCTGTCTCTTCGCCACCTCTTCTGTTTCCCCGCCACCTCTTCTGTTTCCCCGCCACCTCTTCTGTTTCCCCGCCACCTCTTCTGTTTCCCCGCCACCTCTTCCAAATCCCCGCCACCTCTTCCAAATCCCCGCCACCTCTTCCAAATCCCCGCCACCTCTCCCAAATCCCCGCCACCTCTCCCAAATCCCCGCCACCTCTCCCAAATCCCCGCCACCTCTCCCAAATCCCCGCCACCTCTCCCAAATCCCCGCCACCTCTTCCAAATCCCCGCCACCTCTTCCAAATTCCCGCCACCTCTTCCAAGTCCCCGCCACCTCTTCAAAATCCCCGTCACCTAATCCATTCCCCCGCCACCTCATCCGTCTCCCTGCTTCATCTGTCCCCAGTCACTTCTTCCGTCCCCCTACCACATCATGAGTCCCTCCGCCCTCTCTTCCGTCCCACCACCTCTTCCGTTCCCCACCGTCTTTTCCGCTTCCACTCTCAACCCATCCTCCTCCTCCGCCCTTGTCGTCCTGTATCGCCCCGCCCCCGACGGGGTCGCCGCTCCCCACCGTGCCTGCTAGCCCCTACCACCTCCGCCACCCACGCGAACCTCCCGCTCCGACTGAAAAGGGGAAACGCGCGGGCGACCGGCCTCTTTTCCTGCAGCGAGCCGCCCTTGGGGGGGGGGGGGCGACGCGGAGGGGGCGTGGAGTGCGGCTGAGTTGCTTGTGGCGCGCAGGCGAGGCCGACGCGATGTGGAGCCCAGTTTCCCCCTTCGTCGGATGGCGCTGGCGACTGGTGTAACGTCACCGAGATTGTTCGATACACAAAGCGGGGCGCAGGGACTGAATAAGTGACAACTGTGACGAGCAAGGGGGAAACTTTTCAAAAGTACTTTGAACTTGTTCTCTAAAAAGTACCTTATCATCATTGTCAAAGGAAAGCAAGCAGACGGTTTACCTATGCGACATGTAACTCAGGAGTTGAAGATTCTATGCTATTACAAGAGCATTATTTCGTAAAAAAGTATTAATGAGAAGTGAAAGTATTAAGTCAGTAAATGTAATTAGTAAGGGGTTTTGGACAGAAAGAGAGAAGATGAGAGGTGCAGGAAAACATAAAAGGAATGAGAAAGACAAAGAGTTTAAGGGAGAGGAGAAGGAGAGAATATGATAGAAAATAAAGTATATCATTTTCTATAAAGTACAAAGAAATAGAGAATAAATAGACTATTAAGGTAAATACCTTACTTGTTTATTCACCATTAATTTATTGGACTGAATAAAACTTTATTGCAATACTGTATCTTTTTAGGACTAATGTAAACAATTCCCAGTTCAATAACCTGGTAACTTGCTTATGAAATAGAAATGTGGTGTTTCGTCAGCCCCAAATAGTATCAATTAAAATACTATAAAAGCAAATAAAGATTACTGGAAATAGTAGTTCTAATATATTTGGATTTAAAAATAAATTTAAAAATGTAATACTAGCAGAAATACGCTATTAACACTAGAAGAATGATAAAACAACATACTGTAGAGCTGAAATAGTTTATTAGCATTTAGATATTTCTTTCTCTGAACCCGAAACAGCACTGTAACTCCACAGCCGCCCATGGAGGGCAGCGGGCGCACAAAGCAACACGTGAATGGCATCCCTCCGAGCGACGGCGGCGGCGGCGGCGGCGGCGGCAGCCGGAGGATGAGTGGGAGGGCGAGGCGAGGCGAAGCCGCGGAGAGTTATGACGGCACAAGGCGCACAAAGAAGCGTGGCCGAGTGGGCGGGGCTTCGCTGCCTTGTCTCCGCCAGAGGTGTATGGCGACGCGGGCACCCCTCTGCCGAAGCCCTCGCCCCAATCCGCGTGATTGCCCGGGGCTGCATTCCGCGTAAATGCTGTCGCCACGCGGGTGGGCCACACGGCGGGCGGGCGGGCGGGCGGGTGGAGAGTGGGCGAGCGAGAGAGCGGGAAGGTGGGTGTGGAGTGAGCGAGAAAGTGGCTGAGAATTGAGCTTCAAAATGGGCGAACGAGTAGGCGGGAGAGTAAGTGAGCGAATGAACTGGAAACGGAATGACGAAGTGAGCGGGAAAGTGGGCGAGGCTTAAGCGAGTGGGCAAGCGGATGGACGGGACAGTGGGAGAGAGAGTGGGCGGTATAGTGGGCAAAGTGGGCGAGGAGTGAGCGGGAAAGTGGACGTGCGAATGAGAGGAAAAGCGAACGAGGAGTGATCGAGAAAGTACACGATCGAGGAGGCAGGAGAATGGGCGAGCAAATGAACAGGAAAGTGGGTGAGATATGGCGCGGCAAAGGGAGCGGGAAAGTGGGTGTGCAGGGAGCGATCAAGTGGGCGAGTAAGTGAACGGAAAGTGGACGGGAAAGTGCGCGGGAAAGTGGGCGAGGAGTAGGCGGGAAAGTGAGCGAGGAGTAGGCGGGAAAGTTAGCGAGGAGTAGGCGGGAAAGTGAGCGAGGAGTAGACGGGAAAGTGAGGGATGAGTAGGCGGGAAAGTGGGCAAGGAGTAGGCGGGAAGATGGGTGATGAGTAGGCGGGAAAGTGAGCGAGGAGTAGGCGGGAAAATGGGCAAGGAGTAGGTGGGAAAGTGGGCAAGGAGTAGGTGGGAAAGTGGGCGAGGAGTGTGCGCGAAAGGGGACAAGTTAGTGAGGGGAAAATGTACAATGTGTGTGAGATGTACAGTGAGAAAGTAAGCGAGAAAATGGGCGAGCGGGTGATCGGGAAAGAGGGTGCATGCGGAGTGTAGGCATAGAATGGAATTAACATCACCAAGGCAGAAGCTGCTAATGTCGTTGTTTGCAGGGCTTTCCCACAATGTCACAATCGCCAACAATACTTTTAGGCATCTTTTCATACATATCGTTTCTAACTTTGTCTTGTACACAATTACATCTGTGTACACCACCACCACCACCACCACCACCACCACCACCATGTCTACCGCTAAAACTCACAATCATCACCACCATCGCTAAAACTCACAAATCTTTCAAAACGCATTATATTAACTCACTCGCGCCGTCACTGCATCAGCATTACTCCTATACTACGTCTTTGTCATACTCCTCACTAATAACATCATCAGCAATAACAAATAAAATAAGAAAAACAACAAAGTCGCACCCTCCTAAAATCTCCAGTACTATACTAGCTCCCACAATTAGATTTGCCAGCCTTTTTCGACTTCACACAAGTACCCCCAACCCTTCACAAATTCCTCCACCCCGATGATTTCACCTTCTCCCTACCCGCACGCTTTTGTATCACCCACACCTTTCTCCCTACTGCACCAGCACCGCTCCTGCTCCCACCCCACCCCCTCGGCCGGCATCCGTTGCCCCCCCCCTCGCCCACTCCCGCGTGGCTTCCGCGCCTTCGCCGCCTCATCCAAGCCGGCGCCCACCCCGCGCACCGCTCTGCGCCCCTAAATAGAGCCGTCTCGGAATGGGATTAGGAAAAAAGCCATCGCTCGCGCCCCGCCCCGCCCCGCCCCGCCCCTCCGGCCGAGCAAAGGACTCGAGGGCCAGAGGGCCTCCCCGAGCGCCTTCGCGCCCCCTCCCGCTGTAATGGAGCCGCTAACCGGGAGGGGGCGAAAGCGGCCGAGCCAGCGAGGGAGGGTCGGAGGGAGCTCTGGCGGAGACGGACGCATCACCGAGGCGGATGGGGGGCGGAGAGACGTGGCATGTGACGACGACAACTGGAAGCCAGATCGGGAGTGGCAACAAGGGACAACTCTCAGGGAGGCTCAAATGCAGATGTGGGGGGAGACAGATGCCGACGAGAGTCTGTGCTGGCCAGATTTCATCATGAAAGGACAGCCCAGCACAAGTCGAGCAGCCATATATCTATAGATTTAAACATGCTCTGCGATGTAGATGGGAACACGATTGGACACGCGAGATGAAATGCAAGCCAAGAGGGGCGCCAGGTAGAACCATGCAGGAAGAGGTTCAGTCGGAGATTCAACAAATGACGTGGACGGAGGGGTGTGATGCAGGCAGAGGAAGCAAAGAGTTGAGACAAGAGCGTGAAGCAAGAGAACATTCAGAATAAAGCAGTGAGATACAATGGCAAGAGAAGATTGGGAATGGAGTGAAGTGCTTCAGGAGGAAAATGTGAAAGAAGCGAAAGAGGAGAGAGTGAGGGTGGCGGCGATGGCGAAGGTAGCGGCGAGGGCGGAGGCGAGGGCGGAGGCGAGGGCGGAGGCGAGGGCGGAGGCGAGGGCGGAGGCGAGGGCGGCGGTGAGAGCGGCGGCGGCGGCGGCGGCGGCGGCGGCGGCGGCGGGTGCGGCAGCAAGCGTGAGATTGGTAGGGGAGTCCGTGTACTAATGGTGAAGAGCTCGCACCCATCGTTTGACTAGAGACAGGCGCCGCGCTCTGAATGAGCTGGCCCCGCGTGGCAGGCGGGCCAACGGACGGCTTCGTGCCGCGCCCGACAACGGATAATTAACGTTCCGCGGAGCGGTTGGAGCCGTCGTGCAGAAGGAGACACCCGATCGCAGAATGTGTGCGTCGCATTCGATCTCAATAGAAATAATGGACATTTTCTTTATTTATGTGGCAGTTGTGTGTTATAAATACACTTCCCCAGTTTGGTGGTATCCAAGCAGAGGAAGAATATTATTTAAAGTTGTGTAATAGTGGTGCCGAAACTGATTCTGATGTAGATTGTAGCAGTATTGAAATGGCTGAATATTTTAATTCGTCAACTTTGTCGTACTAGGAAAAGGAGGAAGAATCGTCTCAATTTACGAATGTCGCGTTTCCTAAATGCCTTGCCGTCAGCCAGTCATCACATTCGCCAGTGTTTCTAACCAAAGGAATGACTATACTGCGGCTTTCAAGTAAATCAGCTGTTACGGTGTCATCCAATCGGAAGGCTGAACGCCACCTTCATGACGTCACTGTACTGACGCGTAAAATCCCCATTGGACGACACCCTAACAGCTGATCCAATGTCAGGTGCAGCAAAGTAAAAACCGCACTATAGTTTTAACAGACTTTTCTAAAAATCATTGTCCAAATTCTGAAACAGAATGTACGTGATTCGCATCATGAACGAAATGTTGCACTTGCTATGTCTTTCTGTAACATATTGTATTTTCACTCTATATAACGATAATGTTTATCATAGAGAAAATGAAACAACAGAAACTGTTCGGCGGGGAACGAGGAAACTTTTCTTTTCGAAACACGAGGCCACATTGCGCAATTGAGTAAATTTTTCAACAAGTATTAAACTTTCTTTTTAATCATTCTTGTCCATATAAAAAGAATAATAAAGAAATTGCAATAGCTGGAAATGGAATGACGCTAACTACGAACTTACTCAACACGTTTTTCCGTAACGCATTCTTCTCCGAAGATATGTTACTGAACACACACATGATAAAAACAAAACACCCGTCCAAAAAATGATAACACACTCGATACCACCACTTCATCCCCTCCCACCCATTAAGCCTGAGGTAGGCCACCGCGAAGGTAGCAAAGCGGGCCGGGGACGCGGGGTGGAGGGACCAAGAGATGCGAAGCCCACGGCGCGTCGGCGGCGACGCGTATCAGATATCGGCTTTCGCTGCGATTGAGCGGTGGCGACGCGGGGAGGAGGGGAGGGGGAGGCGACGCGCACGCCTCCTTGAGGCCGTTAAGGGACCCGCGATAACGACGCGGATGATGAATTTCGCGCCCGCCGCGACGCGGCGCATCGCGCGCGTCAAAGAGGAGGCGTCGCGGCGCGGTGCGGCACCGCGCGGCGACGACGGCGGCGGAGGAGGTGGCGGGGGCGACAGCGGCGGCGGAAGGGCAGAAGGTGGCTGCGGCGGAGGCGGCGGTGGCGGAGAACAGGAAGGAGGACGAAGAGGAGAGGAAGGAGGAGGAGGAGGAGAGGAAGGAGGAGGAAGAGGAGGAGGAGAAGGAGGAGAGAGGAGGAAGAGGAAGAAGAGGAGAAGGAGAAGGAAAGTGGAGGAGGAAGAGGAGGAGGAGGAGGAGGAGAAGAAGGAAGAGAAGGAGGAGGAGGAGGAAGAGAAGAAAAAGGAAGAGGGAACAGAGGAGGAGGAAGAGGAGAAGAAAAAAGATGAGGAGGAGAAATAGGAGGAGGAGAGGAAGGAAGAGAAGGAGGAGCAAGAGGCGGCGGCGGAGGACGCAGAGAAAGGAGACGGAGGCGGAGATAGAGGAGAGAGAAGAAGAGACGGAGGACAAGAAGGGGAAGAGGAGAAGTATAAGAGAAAAAAGGAAAGGGGAGGAGGAGAAGGAGAAGAAGAGGAGGAGGAGGAGGAAAAGGAGGAAGAGGAGCAGAAGTGGAAGGAGGACGAGGACAAAGTGAAGAGGGGAGAAACTGGCAAATATGGCGCCGGAGGATGTGTTAGAGAATATTCTTGAGGATGAAGCGGATGATGTATCAGGGGAATGGTCGGAGGAGAAGGGGAAGAATGACGGGGAGCATGAGGCCGAGGATAAAGTGAAGGATGAAGTGGATGCTGAGGAACAGAATGAGATTGAGGAAGAGGTGGAAGACTGGTCCGAAAATGAGGCCGATGATGCGCCCCATGAGGCAAAGAATGAGGATGAGGTGAAGGATCTCGTGAAGCTTGGCGACGGAAGCTGTGAAAATTACCCTGCTGCAAAGATGCGGCAAAGTTAAGTTCTGCCGCGCCTTTGCTAAGTAACGAAGTAATATTTTCAAATATATCAGCGTTTATTATAAAATATACTTGTAATCACATCTGCAATATTAAATAATGGCAAATGTCTTGTGCGAATACAAGATGCGATGTTCGAGATAATTTGAATGATAACAAAAATTTATGTCGTTACATTATTGACAAAAACGCATGAACAGGTGCGCCATATTTTTAATATATCTTCGAACAAGGTGAATTATTTTCTGCGACATTTCTCTGAGAGATAAATTAAAAAGTAAAAAATCCCGATACGGTTCTGAAAAGTATGTTGTGAATAGAAAGTTCACTAAAGAAAATTCTAAGTACTCCTAATATGCATATAATTTCAAACGGTTTAAATGTCCATAAAATGCCGCAATGCAAAAAATAAATGCGACACATTTCTCTAAAACGTTTCTATGAATGTTTCTACGTAATATATTTTTTATTTCTACGACCCTTGAATCATCTGAATGCAGTTAAAAAGCAGTTCCGCTGGGAATTACCTAATAGACAGTACAAATTAATCTTGTGACTCATTAGAGAGCACTACTTATAATTTAAGCAAACCCTCAATATCGAAAAAACTACGTCGTCAAATTTTTGCCCGAATATCTTAATCCCCAAAATTATATGATAAATAATTTTTGAATAAAATATTTACTTTCATGAACATTTCAATTTAGTGATGTTAAAAAAATTAAGCTAATTAAAAATTAAGAGAAAAATATTGAGCGGTCATCAAAAATCCTAATCTTTCAAAGGTTCTGAACATTTTAAAAATATTTTCGTTTCAATTACCGGTTACGAAATAAACTTTCACAATGTATTTCAGACATTTTCCTAGAAAGTTACTTCACTCCACCGTATTTTCTAATTATGCATTATTTGGACTCAAAAAGAGAATGTTCGTATTGCGTAAAAATACTTTCCCGCGTTTCTCGTTTTCTATGAGGAGCGTTTTTTATTTTTATTTTCAAATTTATCACTCCAGCCATCATTTTACAAACATTTCAATACCTAGAACAAGCTCACCGTTCTGTTCCCTCCAGCGAATGAGGTATCTGCTGTGTTTCCTCCGTCTGTGATTATCCGCTGGAATTATTCGTGCAGCGAATCCTGGCTGCGCCGCCCTGCGCTGGTCTGACTTGCAGCGCCACTCCCGGCCGGATGAGGCACACGAGCGCGGGCGGCGCCCCTTTGATGTTGACCCGCTCGCTCGGCGGGCGGGGATTACCAACGCAATCCGTTGTAGTATAAACGCCTCCTTTGAAAATCCACGGAATACGTGTGTGTTCAGGGCTCATGAATGAAGCCGTGTTGTTTTAATGAAAAGAATTTCTTTTTATTGAAACCTGAACATTCACGGACTTAGAGTAATTAGAGAAAACTAGAAAATGTGGCAACGTTCCAGATTACTTCGTAAAACAGATATATCATGGAAGGAGCACGAGATGCGTTCTAAAATTTAATCAATAAGTCTCACTAACTTTCATCTTTAGAAATGGAGAATAATATTCCTAATTAATAATAATAATAATAATAATAATAATAATAATAATAATAATAATAACAACAACAACAATTTTCAGACTAACAAAAAATTTATTAGGATAACATATTTCACGGAAACTCAACATTTGATTCAAACAATATTTCTATTTCCTTCAAGCTATCTTCAATAGTATGAAAATTAAAAGTTTGTGATTGCAAGGGTATATCACTTTTATGACCACAAGAAACTAAAAAAGAGCTAAGGATACCGCATATTTCAAAAATGTTTCTGGCAATAACGTAATAAGAAAAACGCACTTACTTTCTCGCCATTAGTAATGGAAATTAAATAGTTTCAAGCAAAATAATTTTTATTCAAACTTTCAATGAAAATATGAGTGGTATTCAATAATTTCAGGAGACAAATTGGTCTGGAAAAATAAAGATTTACTTATGCAAAAGAGGACTTTCCCTACTTTTCAATACAAATTTCACCAACCTTTATGCAATTGTCCCAATAAGATACCACCAAATTTGGAATTTTCAAGTGCACTCGTCATCGTTCAACTTAATTTGGAGGTGGTGAACACAAGAAAGATGATCCTCCAGGTAGCCAGGCCTCATCCCAGCGATGCCAACTTTAAGTCCTAAAATTACCAAAGTTGTCCAACCAAGAGTTTTTTCTCCAGACCAATTTGTCTCTTTTATTATTGAATGACCTTCGTATTTCTGGTATTGAAGTTATTTTATAAGGTATTCAATATATTCACGTATATATGGGATGCGTTTTTTAGCCTTACAATATTCTTTGTAAGCAATATGCGAAGAAGAAAAATAATTAAAAGTTAATAAATAATACGATACTAATAGCGTTGACAAATGCAAATAGATCGAAAAATATATAATATTAATTATTAAACATTATGCTATGGCAATATTCTACAAATATGTAAAAGTATTAGTGTATATTGCCGTGAACGAGAGGCAACCGCCATGGTTGCCTTCTGTTATCAGTACAGCGTTACAACAATGGGTTACAATAAACAATTACTGCTCGTCTATTCGTTGCCATATTTAACACAAATAACACAATTTAAAATGATATAACATAAATATAATTAATAATAATAATAATAATAATAATAATAATAATAAAATGAAATATGAAATTATCTACACATCCTAACTTGCATAGCATCCAACTGTCTCAAACACGTGTAAAATTACAATCACGAAGCGTAAGCACTTAAAAGCAAGTTATTAAGTTTTTCGCCCAATTACTCAAAAAATACTATTTTCGAAATATTTAACATGACCTTATTTGAAGATTTATTTTTGATGAACACATTCCATTAAGAAATAATGTATCTTCATATTGTAGTTATAGAAAGACGCCGCAAAAAATTTGAATTTTTTCAATTTTCGAAAAGTCAGGATTTTCAAACATGAAACCTTCGCCATGCTCTTAAAAGCCCCTTAGACTATACCGTGTGATGTATCTTTAGAAAAACCATCTTGATAAACTTGCTGAACCGATTAAACACCTATAGAATAAGAGGAGGCACGTAGCTAAAATATTTAATTTTATTTCTAATGTAATTATCACGAACACATCTCTTACATACAACGTATGGAAACAAATTTTTGATTTCAAGTTTCGACATTATTTTTACCCGAGCGGACATACTATAATAAGAATTTACTTTCTACTTTCTCGCTACCACTTACGCAGTAGAGAGAAAGTTATGTAATGTTGCGCGAATAAACGGCGAATATTCGATGGAAAAAATCTTATTACAGGGCGCTGGTAACGAAAACTTGGATAAATCCAATTGTTAAATTAAGAAAACATCCTGTAACATGTACTGTAGTCAGAATCTTTCTTTTGTGGGTCCTTTATACCGAAAAATCGAATTATGGCAAAATGTCTGTCTGTGAACAAAACTAGCGGCTAAAGCAGTTTAGCCCATTTTCTCCAAATTGATATTCCTCAATCGATTTATCGATTTGGCTGATGTCGCGACCTGTTGAATTTGAAACAGATATTTAATTTTGGGGTACTTTACATGAAGCTCCTGGGGCACTTTCAAAATTTTCAAAAACATGGCACCATCGTTATTGTTGTTGGATATTGTGAAGGACGTTTAAGAGGATAGGGCAGGTATCATTTTCGTTGAAAGCTCTGATTTTTCGAAAACTGCAAACATTCAAAAATTTTTCGGCGTCTACCTACAACAAAAATATTATAGGTAGAGATTTTTCCCTTAATGAACTGTGTTCCTTAAAGACAGATTTTGAAATACAGTTAAGTTCAATTTTTCGAAAATTCGAGTACTTTTCGCGTAGTTTTGCGAGAAAGTACGGGCGCGAATGTAATGGGCTGTTTTAATACTACAATTTTCTCTTGCAATCAAATATTATATAAACAACCGTGCTATTACTAAAATAAAATGAAAACAATTAAAAACGTCATAATAATTCAGAAAATCTTTAAATAAATATGGGCTATAAATCAGGAAAACAATTAACAACAGGAACTATGGAACTCTGCGTCCTGGATTATGCAGGGTCAGCTGCATGAAATCGAAATGATTCAATTTACTCCGGTTCAATGAGTAGAGCAACGCATCACGGAGCATACGATTTGATATATACGAATGTGTGAAACCATACAGCAGTATTTTATTCTACACGAGGCTAAATATTTTGGTACCAGAAAGTGTATCATATCATAAAAGCATAATGCTATTTAAAGTAAGTTTCATTTCACAAGTATTTACGAACGTTTTAGTAACAGGTACGAAAATATTTCTCATGAATTTCAAGTAAGTGAATGGAAAATTGTCTGAATATTTGTGTCCACAAATTGAACATATTAAAAAATTTGAATAGATACAGAATTCTTGAGTGAAGGTAAGTGTATCCTCGTAATAAGAATATTGAATTTCTTACTAAGAAGCTTTACAACTTGTTTACCTTCGAGATGAAATCGACGGAGGCTTGATTATTAATAGGAGTATTTGCTATAAAAGAATATACTTATAAAAACGAACTTGGAAGGCAAACATTTTCAGTGGAAAGGTAAGTGGTTACCAAAGCAGGTATTTCGATCACAATTTTGACACCAGTATACTTTAGAAACGAATAATCCAAATGCGATGTGTACCATTGAGGAAAATCACATTCAAAGAACTTATCACGCTACAAACATTACGGCGTTATCACGATACAGACATTTTCCTCAATTTATCACTGTTGGACCAACAGTACGTACATAACAACGCCAAGGGAGGTAGGCAACTACAGCGCATTACACAAAATCGGAGCTGTAGACCCAGGTGGACGCCATTCCGGAACAGCAAATCCATTCGACCGGTGGCACCCCCGGCCTCTCCTCCACGCCCGGCAGCAAAGCACAGCTACTCGCCTCGCTCCAGCCCCTCCACACACTTCCGTCGCGCCCTGCCACGCGACCCACCCCTCCCCGCACGCCCCGGGCGACGCCCCGGGCGTCGGCGCGGCACGGAGCGGCACGGAGCGGCGCCGAGGCCAATTATCCCAGTCCCGCGGCGCTTATCGGCCCGCCGAAACTCAATAATTGCCGACACATCCGTCTGGCGGCGCATTCCGAACCGCGCCCGCCTCTTCCCGCCCCGGCGACAAGCCCGGCCGTCCTTGCCACACAGCGCCACTTCCTGCCACGCTACGCTCCGCCCCGCCAGGCGCCCCGACTCGCACCTCTCCGTCCCGCCCCGACTCGCACCTCTGCGCCCCGCCTCTCTGCGCCCCGCCTCTCTGCGCCCCGCCTCTCTGCGCCCCGCCTCTCTGCGCCCCGCCTCTCTGCGCCCCGCCTCTCTGCGCCCCGCCTCTCTCCGCCCCGCCTCTCCCCGCCCCGCCTCTCCCCGCCCCGCCTCTCTCCGCCCCGCCTCTCTCCGCCCCCGCCTCTCTCCGCCCCGCCTCTCTCCGCCCCGCCTCTCTCCGCCCCGCCTCTCTCCGCCCCGCCTCTCTCCGCCCCGCCTCTCTCCGCCCCGCCTCTCTCCGCCCCGCCTCTCTCTCTCCGCCCCGCCTCACTCCGCCCCGCCTCACTCCGCCCCGCCTCGCCACGCTTCTCCCCGCCTCGCCTCGGTTCTTCCTTACTCGCCCCGCTTCTCCGAGCTTCGCCCCGCTTCTAGTTTGTTATTATGTATGCAGTTTGTTTGTTATTATGTTTTTATCATGTTTGTTATTATGTATGTAGTTTGTTATTATATTAGCACTCTGGTATACCTGGTTTACCATATTTTTTTCTTAATAACGAATAACGTTGATTCATTTGCATGTTTCTTCTTGGTATTTTTCGTTCATTCACACTTCATTCGTTCTTATTTCAATAACCATTCGTTCAACCATTCACTCTCACTGCACCACACTTAACTTACACTTCACACCACACTTAACGGAGCTCCGTCTTTGTCCTGTGTGACGTGCGCCAGCCGCGCCGCGCGACGCCACTTGAGTCGATTCGCCGGCGCTGACACTCGATGCCTAATCGCGCTCGGCCGATCCTCTGAAAGCGGATTTGGAGTTAGCGGGGCCAAACGCGCAAAGTTCCTCCGTCGCCCTAAATATATTTACGATGTTTCCCCTCTTCAAAAAGACTTTATCGAATTTGTATTCCAAACACGCTTTAACGCTTTTGGACTGGATTAGAAGACCGCTTCCAATTCGGCTTTGCTAGGATGAGATCAGGGCTACTCGAATCGTTCTCACCACCACGTCGTGTCGAAGATCCTGAGATTGGATGAGAAGTATTCAATGAATAATGAATTGAAGTGATTCGTTTAATCTTTCAAAGTTTTATATAAAGACCATATACTGACATCCGTTTGAAATCAATTTGGACATTATTGAGAAAAGAAGAGCAACGTATTATCCATAAACACATGCGTCGCTGAAACTTAGCTCAAATTATTTGTATATCCGAACTATAAAATTAACTTCGAAGAGAAAAGAAGAAAATTCTGCATTTTCGGACACAAGCTAGTAGACTACAATGTATCAAAATGCATGTCATGGTGAAATAGCAAATAACACCAACTTCATATCTTAATAACATTCATTAAATAATTGCATAACACAACAATAAACGACAAAATAATGTTCACAGTGAAATGTTTCAAATCCGCCCTTGCCCGTATATCATTAAAAATTATGGAACGTTAATGCGTTCAATATTTCATCCATTTCCAACATTCTTTTAAAAAAATGTTAGTGTATATTTTTACAATGTTGAGTTTATAATATAAATCAAATAGGTAAGTTCTTGATCAGCTTTGCACAGTTGAGCGCTGCAGTACATGTACTTCAAATTGAAATGCGCGTGATTCATTTAGTAAAAGAAGGGAAAAGTTAAAATTCAGGATGTAACTTTACCAGCGACATGACGTGAAACAAAACACAAAGGACGTAGCTTTTCTAATGATTAAGGGGTTTACGGGGATAACGATGGGATTTCGCTTATCTAACGATAAGCGAAAATTCCCCTGGGGATAAAAAACTGTATGCTGAAAATAGTGTTTGAAGGATAAAAACAACAAGTTTTTCGTCGGATTTATATCAATTTAATAGGAGTAGAAATGAAAGAAATCAGGTTTTTTATACGTTTCATTTTTTAACATTACGCTTATGAATATTGACATTAACATACCTTGCAATTTTCTATAGATGATAAATATGTTTACAGATTTTTTCAGGCATTAATATTCGATTTTGACTCTTACAATCAACAAAAAAGAAGGGGAAAATAGAAAATATTACTTTTTTCCTTTGTTTTTTAAGAATACCTCATGTTCTGACACATAAAAAGGACTAAATACATACTGCAGCTCTGTATATTCTCTACAGTTTCCAAAAATTTGAACCTTTTATCTTATAATGTGCACTCAACAGATAAGAATAAATATATGTATATAATATATTTATAAGAATAAAACATATGTAATACTTTGTTATTTATTCTCTTAAAATTGGGTTTTTAATTTGTTAATTTTCGTAGGTTTTGTATTATATGTTTATTAAAAATCACAATCATCATCTGACATTGAAACGAGCGATTTGTTCTGGTCTCATGTATTTTCTTTAACTAAGGCTTCACAGTAAAGCTTTCTCCCCTTCACACGTAACTAGCGTTTCATAGGGCAAGATATGTGGTGAGGCTGCCACCTTTACGCTCCACATCTTGCCTGATTTTCTGTTGTGTTTCCTCGCATATACTTTCTGATTTTCATATCTACAGAGACCAGTCGTCTCTGAAGAACGAGTTCAGTAAGGATCTCTTCCTCCTTCATCTACGAATACTTTGGGATGGTTTCCTCTTCCGTTTTTGTAGCCGTAGAACCCGACCGTCACTCTTCTAATAGTAGGTGTGTACCTTAGCCGGGGGGGGGGGCAGGATTCTCCAAGCTTTACAGTCCACCTGACGGCTCCAGCGGGTTAGCAGTGGGTCTTGCAAAGAAGGATTATTGAAGATGAGGTCAGCGGTTTACTGATCCTTTGTAGGTAGGAGAAACCAACAGTGTAGGAGGGGAATGAATGTAAAGGAAATTCTTAGGACAGAAGCCAGGAGCTTTGAGTTTCTCAGCCCATCCATCAGACCTCGGGGGTGGGGTGGGGAGAATGTACATATGGAAGGAAGGTACGAAATTCGGAAAACATATCTAATGAAAAACAAGATAACAAGAACAATATTATAACCTAATGTAATTTCAGAATTACCGAATTAAGATTTGAACTAAAAATAATGAGTTTAAATACTTCATCAAGAATACTTTCGTTGCTTTGATTGCCTTTCCAGGAAAATGCTCTGAAGTTATGCAAGTGTTCAATAAATAACAGTTTTCGAATTAAGTGTACATCGTAACAGCGATTTCCTTTCAGAATAAAAACACGCGTCGTTACAAAGATGAATACGAGCTTCGGAAAGAACATTAATTAGTTCAGTCACAAGAAACATTTTTTTATAGCAACGGTTCTCTAAAAAGGAATATTAATTAATACTATTTCCACATCTCGTTTAGCTCGTACTTTATAATACGGATCACCGTAATTTGATTGAAATAATGATTCTGATATCGATAGAGATTCTGAAACTTGCTATACGGAATTAGATAATAAACAATTTATTCCCCTCAATGTAGAATCATTTATCAAACCTTCTGAAGTAGATGTGGATTGCAGACTTTGTGCTTCTGGTGAAGTTAAACTAGATGACACAATATCAAATACTGAGACTTAGAAGTAGATGGTAGATCTGCCAATTACGAAGTAGAACCAAAACACTTGTTTCCAAAATCTGCTGCCTGAATCAAAAATATGGGTAAATGCATCTTTTAGTGACTGTTTTTCAAGCATATTTTAACGTTACAAATAGTATTTAGCGAATTTACAAAAGTTGGTATTAAGCCCTTTTTATTATATGATTCAGAAAATGAGATATTCTTAAAAAGCGACGGAAAAAACATTTTCTTCTATTTTCTCCTTTTTTGGTAAAGGTCAAAATCTGATATTATCGTCCGAAAAATTCTCTATATAAAATCGCCAGAACGATTAAAGTTCATATTCGTAATCGTAATGAGATTAAGATAACGGTGCACATCACACCGCAGGAGTTAGTATTTTATTAGGCAAGCGGTTGTGGTGATCAGTTAAATGTTCCTCCTAACGGGTGTGTAACGGGTCAATTTATTCTGTTTATTGTAAATATTGAAAATTGTGTATTCAGGTGTCGAAGCAAATCGGGAATAAATTCTATCTGTTACAAACTGTTCTCGTCTGTGAATTCTTGCCCCGGCAATGACGCCACATATGCAAGCTGACGTCTACGTAACTGCCAGATCTCACGTTCCTTCGGCGGAACACCGCCACCTCTCGGGATACAACGTAAACTAAAGTCTAATTTACGAGACTTACGGAAACGAGGAATAATATATCTCATCTGTTGGCTGACTGGAGGCTTACTATTTTAAAAGATAGTGAGACGATATTTACAGTTCATTGATTGTTAACGTATTTCTTATTCCGTTCCATATCTTATATTCAAATTGAGCACACAGTTACTTTCTGCATGTTTTGTTTTTCTTCCTGCACTAGTCAACAGTTCTACTTACGACTCCTTATCACGACATCTAAATCGCATCAGAAATATTTTCTCAAAACAACAACCTTGCATTACTACAAATTCTTCGGTCATTACTTCACTCAACAGTCATTTTTTCGGCGTTTTGAGGTACCACATGACAGAAAATAAACATTTGAATTACTGCTTTGTGTCTCCACACCACAACACACACGTCGGTTGGCCTTGCATTCTTCGACACGTTTTAAAGTCCCGCGTACAAAAACAAACATGGATTTTACAGCCGTGTCTATCATGGTTCCAAATTTTCCACACACGTCGTCAGACGCAAATCCTTACACATCACCAGCCAAAATAAACATAGTTTTCTTTGACGCTGTTTTTTTGCTCGTGTCTCAACAACGTTCCATCACCGCATCCGTCGTCCTCGCCCATCTTTGTTTCCGTCTCTTGAGCGCTGTCGATCCGGCCGCTCCTACATCTGCCTCCCCGCCTTCCCCCCTCGCTCCTCAGCTGCTTCTTCTGCAGCCGCCATCGCGGAATGGCAAACAAATGCAATCGGGGCAGCGCGGGAACATCGCTGCGCCCCTGCACACGCACCGCGACGCCGCCGCCGTCGCACAGTGAAGTAGAGGCCACGAACAGCGGGACGTTAACCACTTGAAACCACAGTAAACCCTCATTAACACGAATTACAAGGGACCGGAATAATCGGAGTTCGTGTTATATAACATTCGTCGCATCCGAGTGTTATAAATGTCCGTACTACCGGATTCCCTTGCCAGGACCGAAGTTTTGTTCGCGTTTCGGCGAAATTCGTGTTCGAGTTCGTGCTAACGAGGGTTTTTTTGTTGTTGGACCTGTGCGTAATTTTGGGAACTTCCACGATCGTTCTTTTCAAAGTGAAAACAGCTTCGTACTGAAACCCAACATCAAACTGTTTTCATTGATTGATTGGTGTTCTAGCATCTGACTGCTAGAATTTTCCTACAGACAGCGGTTAAATTTGACCTAGCGACATAGCTAGCGTCGAAAATGCTACCAACATAGATGGGAGTCGAACCTCAGAACCTCTCGGTCAGAGGCACTGCAGTGACATCAATTTGGTAACCCTGAGCTAAGTCTGTCGAACGGTTCTGACAACCGTAACTCTGATTGGGAATTATTCTACAAGTTTTTAGAATTAAATATAAACAAAACAATTACAAACAAACAGAAACTAAACAAAAACAAATAGTTAAACGTTAATAAATAATAATCCATAAAATAAATTCCATCGTGAAATTTTTAAATTGTGAGTTTACAAATTCAGGTTTCATCCCTCAAACTAACCTTCAAATTTAATTTCAGCTCGCTTTTTAAGTTAGTTGTACCATAAAAGATTCAAAAGGAAAAATAATTATGAGCATGCAGCTCTTTATTAACACATTTATTAATTTTGGATGGATTACATCTTTCAGTACAAATACTTTATAGACGTATTTTCAGACTTCTTCTAGTTAAAATATCTTAGCTAATTTAATCTATACATTGGAGAGGATCCTCTAGGAGAGAACCTCGGGGTTAAGAATTGTCGTTGGCTAAAATTTTGATGAAGGCTTCAAAAAGAAATCTGTTTTTTATTCGGGTGTGGGTTGGATTTTTCGGTAGTTTGTAATGGGATGCTGCTGGTTAGGTTTTGGTAGAAGTTGTGAGATATTTGTGCTATTTGGTCTATTGTTGTATTGAGGTTTAATTCTGAATGAAGTTGTTTATTACTTATGAACCAGGGGCGTTTGTGATTAATCTTCTTCTCCTCTCTCGCTTTCACTCCTGTCATCCATGTGAAAACCTACATCCAAATTGCGTGCGTATTTTTCATTGAATGACTTCCTTTATTATGTACTATTGTAATGCAAATTTTGAAAGTAGTGAGGCGGAAGAGCAGGCTAAATGGCCTGAGCCTCGCCACCAATAAAGACCAATTTATTTATTTATAAACTTAAAAAATTATTTCGCATTACTTGAATTGTATTGACATTTGTGGGGGCTGCGTTTGTCCATAGCATGCAGCCCTGTTGGCCATCTTGTAAAGGTGTCTGCCCCACTGTGCGTTGCCTGGGGCTTCGCCTCCGCGTCTGCTTTTCCGCGCGACGCTGTCAATACTCCTCGTTGCCTGTCGCGCGTCACACGTCAGACGCCGCTCTGAGATTTGCTGCCAGGGCGATGGAGGGGGGGGGGTTGGGAGGGGGGGGGGTCGAAATAGATTGTGTAGGGTGACGCCCCTAGGGGGTGACCTGTGAGGAGGGTAGGTAGTCGGGCGAAGAGGCTAGTGAGAACTACAAATCTAGTTGTATCCGCGATAGCGCATTCACATATAATGCACTTTACGTATTTATTTTTCGCCTATGGGAATCTTTACTTGTTACGAATTTGCCTTGAATTGACAAAATGAAATCAAAACACTTGTATATCGACCGACAAATAGACGCTGGAACAGCGGATGTTAATGTAAAGTCTGACGTCCTGTGTAGTAGAATGATATAATTAATGGAGCAAGAAAACACATGTTAGCACATTTTAAAATTATTAGTGCAAGCTAATGAAATTCTCCAACAATTATTGCTGCAAAGCTGGCTACACTGAGCAGATTGTTCCTATCAGGGTCACCGACTGATTTATGTAAACACATTTTAGCCGAAATGACCATTAACACTTTATCATGTTTCTTTAACTTCAACGGAACCATTCTCGCAAATCCGTTATTCGATTCTTTTTAAGTTCACGCAGCGTTTTTCCAAAACAAGAATAAAGTTTTAAAATTTAATTTTAATTTCGTATTTTATTAAATCTAAGGGAAACGAAAAAGTTTACCAAACAGATAAGGTGACCTTAAATCCTAAAAAATATGATAAATGAAGAAATGTAAATTTTTTAAAAGAAATTATTTGTTTTAAATCTCATTTTGAGAAACGTATATTCTGCCTTTAAATGGGATAATGTATTCTATGAGGGAAAAAATCTCCACTTGAAATCTCTTCTCTATCAATAGAAATGTTTGTACTTTATTACCCAGTTTCACATTCTCGTGATATATACCATTTCTATAATTAAAATTTCGGTTTCTAATTCAAGACGCTGCGACATCAGCCACATCGATAGCGGAATATCAATTTTGGAGAAAATCGGTTGAATGGTAGTAATTTTATATGCACTTTAGTTCAAACACAAGAACAATCAATATAATTCCGCCGCTCATAGAAAAGACATACACAACAATTCTTGAGAAATTGAATAATATTAAAATGCTGCCTAGATTAGCTTCTGAAAAATAATGAATCCTCACACTGTAATTGGTCATGATACACAAAATACATATTCGCTGAATTATTGCGAATATTATCTTTTTTCAACTTGAGTTTGCGGGAGATTTACATAAGATTCTTATCTCAACTTCAAGACTGCCATTATGTTACGAGAGCGACCTCTATGGCGAGGGTATCTCTCGGGCGAGCGCGATTCCTCACCAGTGGAATATTTTTTATGCGATTTTTTTAATAAAAATATTACATTTTTAATTATATTCTTTGTTATTAACACAGATCGTTGAATACAAATTTCTTACGAATGAGAGACAACGAGATCTATCAATGGATTGATGCGTGATCGCTCCTTAGGGCAAATCTCTCTTCCCGATTCCTTTTGCCCGATCCATCGATTTGACTTCGTGGTGCGTGTTTGTGTTTGTTTGTGCCGTTCCAGGAAGCGGTGTGGGTGGCGTACACGCATGGGTTCACTTAAGTCACCAGCGCCACCACATGGTAGCTCGAAAGAAGAAATAAGCAGACTTTTATTTCTAATTGATCAATTGATATGGTTAGAGTATATGAAAAGCAATGTCCAGTGTTGCACGTTTTGTAGTCTTTATATTGTTTGTAATTACCGTCTATAATACGAGTTTCCAACCACTGACCCCCTTTAAATGAATGATTTTTTTGATCGGCTACTTGAATTTTTTCATCAACATCCACTAAACTAAATAATCATAACGCAAATAATTGCACTTAAGTGACATGAAAACAATTACGAACACAATGGGCATGTAAAAACGTGTTAAAGAACGGTTTATTAAGTTTAATTTTTAGTATTTTTATACAGTTATATTTTCAATTTTTGTAAGCATAAACAAGTATTATTATGCTTTGAACCTTCGTGTAATAAAACAATTTAGAACTTTTTTTTATATATTTTAATGGAATCAATAGGATCTTGATCACACAGTTGAGATGTCGGTGCGTATTCGATCATCAATCCCAATCTGCCACATGATCATCGCTGAACCCGTTTAAAATTTCATCACTGACCTCCAGTCGACCCCGCAGGGTCCATATCGACCCTATTTTGACACCTTGGACTAGAATTTTTTTTAATGTTAAGAAACAGGACGAAAACGAATTAATTCGCTTTAGGCATCCACATTTCACATAAGTTTTGAGCTTCAAAGCAACATTTTTTTTTCGTTACATATTACTTCCTTGATATATTTCGCTCAAAAAACGCGTGCACCTTTGTTAATATTAAGTCTCTCCTGATGGGAGGAAACTTTTTGTTTATTGGTGCAAGAAAAAAAAATCATATTTTTTCTCTAACTAAGACACAAAACTCAATCGAAAAAGATTAATGTGTAACGCACATAAACTATTTAAATAATGTTAAATGAACTCTTAGTATCAAGTTCTATCATGAGACAACGAGAGATCGCGTGCAGAAAATAGCACGTTATCTAAGGCTATTTCTCCGGCATGGGTATGGAATTATTGATGGAAGACACCCCGTTTATGTCCGATCGGAACAGACTACATCTGAAATTCTCATCCAGGTAGCGGCTGATCTCAACCCATCTATCTAGCAAGTGATGAAACTCCGGTCGGTATACGGGACTAACAAATTAGCATCCAGGGTGGTAAACACGAAATGCAAAAACACTACTTAAAATGAAGGTAACAGAATCCGGATCATTCTGGAATGTACGTAGGGCGCAATGGCCAGGTGTTTAGTAGAAAAACTGGTATTGTATCTAAACTCCGCCGGTAGTCAAACTTCTTGACCAAGCTCCGTGAAGTCACGGAAGCTAAGCATCTCGAGACACTGCGGGTCCCTAGACGCGTGACTGTCTGAGACATCCGTATTTTAAAGACACTGAACCCCAGGCCGATTGGGATAAAAGACAATGACTGATATCTTGACGTATGGCCGACTTATGGTCAGGAATACTCCTGGAGTTGAACGTCAAAAAAGGCTTGGAACATTGCCACGCAAGTAGCTGAGTAGTTTCGTAGTGACCATACGTGAACCCAATATGAATCTCACGAGAAGTCCTAGTTTAAGCGTAGATTTCTCTGATCGTTTGCGAATGGATGGACCTCAGGGTAGGGTGGTTTTTTGTTTAGGTAGATTTTAGTCGAAGCTGTTTTATCTTTTAGGACTTTTTTATTAGAAATATTTTGCACATTTTTTTTACTCTTAGAAATAGTTTCGTCTATCAACGCAAATCGTATGTTTAGAAAAAAACATGCGTAATCGTTTTGTGGAAACTCCAGCGTATTTCTACAGCCAGGTCAGGCGGTAATCATGTTAAAATATCTTAGTACTGACGATGTTGAGAAAAGTTGCTCAATCGACGCAACACTGCAAATGTTGAACTACAGGGCGGCGCAGAGAAACGGGAACATTTGAAAAATTTAGAAAAAAATGAAGGAAACTTACAAAATTTTATTTTATGCTAATAATATGTTTTACAAGAATGGAAATTTACTTAGTCATCACTTTTTGAAAATTACATCACTTAGGTGCTGTCCACTTCGCCGTACACATTCAGTCAGTCGATGCTGAAGATTTTGCACAGCCCGGCGCAATGTGTCCTCCGGGATGTTAGCGATGTTTTCTTCAATCTGAGTCTTCAGCTGGGTAAGATTTGTTGGTCTAGTCTGATACACAACGCTCTTCAGATGTCCCCATAAAAAGTAGTCACAAACTGAGAGGTCTGGAGACCGCGGCGGCCAAGCGATGTTAGCATTCTTTGAAATAATCCTATCCCCAAACAAACGTCTTACTGCTGCCATAGACTGCCGTGCAGTGTGTGAGGTGGCTCCATCCTGTTGAAACCAGGTGTGCTGAATGTCAAGATTTGGAAGAAAATGAATCCTTGGGGCCAAAAATGTCTCTAGCATGTTGACATAACGTTGAGACGTCACAGTGACAGCGGAGCCTTCTTCATCTTCAAAAAAGTAAGGGCCTATCACCCCACGACACGACACAGCACACCATACAGTAACTTTGTCACTGTGTAATGGTCGCTGGTGAAACTGAGCAGGATTTGTTCGTGCCCAGTAACGCATGTTCTGCTTATTGACGTATCCACTTAGATGAAAATGGGCTTCATCTGACATCCAAAGATTTTCAATAAAGTTTACATCCTCATTGATTTTAGCCAACAGTTTTTCACAAAATTGTTGGCGCAATACTGAATCATTAGGTTTAAGTTCTTGAACAATCTGAAGCTTGTAAGGATGAAATTTAAGGGCGTGGAGTATTATTTGCACGCTCCGACGCCGAGCCTTAATGACGAGGCAATTTTTCGCACCGAACGACGAGGACTCCTCACCACTGCAGCTTGCACAGCATCAATGTTTTCTGGGGTACGAACAGACAATACACCTCCACAAGGCTTTTTTTTCAAGGCCGAACCTGTCTCTTCAAAGTTACGAACCCACATTTTGATTGCGCGTGAAGAAGGAATTTGACCACGGGGCGGGATTCCATAGTGGCGCCGAAACACTCTTTGGGCAGCGGTCACACTGTCACCATGTCGGTAGTACGCTCTCACGGCGACCGCACGTTCCGCACCACTCCACTGCTCCATTGCAACTAAATGTCCGTTACTACCCGACAGTTTGCCGACACCTCCCCACTTATTGTACATCCACAGGGCTGCCAACATCAACTTCAAATTTTCCCGTTTCTCTGCGCCACCCTGTA